>VZRL01006030.1:1247749-1281667 GCA_013397895.1 Origma solitaria
TGTTGGGCTTCGCCCGCCCCTCCCGCCGCCCTCAGGCGGTGTTGCTCGGCGTGTCTGGCGGGGACTCGTCCTGCCCTGCTCGCCTGGCGCTCGCCGGCGGTTTGAAGCGCTGGACGTTGGGAGCCGGGGAGGCAGCGGAGCTCTCTGGGAAAAGCTGCGTTGTCTAGCGACATTCCCGTGTACTCGGCGGGGGTGAGGGGCGGCTTGGACTCCTGTGGCCAGTTCTGGGCCCCTCACTTCAGGAGGGACAGTGAGGTTCTGGAGAGTGTCCAAAGAAGGGCAGCCGAGCTGCTAAAGCGTCTGGAGGAGAAATCTGATGAGGACCGGCTGAGGGTGTTTAGCCTGGAGAAAAGGAAGTTCAGAGGGAACCTTATGGCTCTGTACAACTCCTGAAAGGAGGTTGTAGCCAGGCGGGAGTCGCGCTCTTCTCCCAGGCAACTGGTGACAGGATGAGAGGACATGGCCTCAAGCTGCATCAGGGGAGGTTTACTCTGGACATCAGGAGGAATTTCTGGAATTTTTTCATTGAAAGGGTGATCAGACCTTGGAACAGGAGTCACTATCCCCGGAGGTGTTTAAAGAAAGACTGGGCATGGCACTCAGTGCCATGGTCTGGTTGACACGATGTTAGGTCATGGGTTGGATTCGTGATCTCAGATGTCTTTTCCAACCTACCTGATTTTGTGATTATGGACAACCCTTAATTCCAAAATAGTAATGAGTAAGTAATGTCTCCTGATGTCCTGATTTCAGCTGGGACAGGGTTAATTTTTGCAGTAGCCTGGAGGGAGCATGGCTAGGATATGGAGGTTATTCTGTGCCACTTCACATCATTTGTTATTGCCAGGAGCAGGGGGAAAAGGGTTTCTTCCTGTGGAGAAAACATGGAGGTTTTAATGGAGGTTAGCTGACTGATATTGCGTGGGGGGGGGGTAGTTTTATCTCATTGGTGTTTCCAGTATATTGTGCCTCCAATTCTCAACTCCATCCCACCGCAGCAGGAAAGGGGAAGGGGGAGTGAGACAGAGTAGTGTGTGGTTTTGGAAAGTCTTGGTGGGGGCCCTCAACTGGGGAGTACCATTCCAAAACCACGACACCTGGACAGAGCCTGATGAGGCCTGCTTTGAGGTACTGCCAACATCCCCAGGCTTTTGCTGAAATTCGCCCAGTGATGCAGAAGCTTTAGTTCTCATGAACTCTTTTGCTGTTCTTTTGCGTTAATTCCTTGGATTAAAGAATAATATTAAGACTGTGTTACATGCTAAGAGGATCTGCCGTCAGAGGGAAAACAGAAGAGGTGAAATTTAGTCCACAGAAGTGCTTTACTTTGTTAGTGACTTGAAGCCCCACTCAAGCTTATGATGGTGAATGGGTAATGGAATGCTTCATTAGTTGCACCAAAACCTGCGGGTGCTGCACGTTTTAATATGTTAATTAGAAATAACGTGTATAAATCCAAGTGCTGTCTTCATCTGTGTATGTGATAAGTTTCACCACCACTTAGACACACAGTCTCCTGTTCCCACATGGAGCAGGACCCATAAACTTCCTCTGACGCAGTGGTTTCTGGAAACCTGAGCTGCTGATGCAGAAATGCATACAGTTTGTTTTAACCTTTTACTTGCAGCTGCAAGTATTTCCTTCTTGGCAGTGTACAATCTGAGACACAGAACCATAAATATTTGCTGTGCATATATACACCAAGATCTATGTCAGTATTAATACTGAGTTTTTTCACTCTGAACAATGAGAAGGTGATGAGGGTGATTGTGCTTGTCCTTTTGATACATTCCAGACTGTACAATTAACACATTTTATTGTTTTAGCTTTTTAGTCTATTTTTAAATGTGAGCTGTGGCTGAGTTGTTTGAAATTATTTACTTAAGGGCTTTAAAAGTGACCCTTTTATTTTAAATCCCCAGAGTTCCATAGTTAGTGGTTTTCTTCCTTAGGCCATATTTCATTTTTGAGTAAACATGTTGTAAGTGCTGCTAAGATGGCTGTAATGATCCTATTATAAACTGTTGTTTGTTTCTTTAGTGCTCCAAATGTTCTCGGCCCTGTGCACAGATGCCTAATTATCAACACTTTGCTTTAATGTACCAAGAAAGGACTAATTTTAACCAATATACATGCATCCATGTAAAAAAAAAAAAAATAGAAAAAAGAATGTGCATTTTGTTGTAATCAGTCTTCTAAAAAATCGGTTTTCTCACGGATGGCACATTGGGAAGCCTAAGCCAGCTATTCCTGCTGCATGCATGCCTGAATTGATTACACTGTTCTGCGGAGCTGGGAGATTGTCCTTCCTGTTGGTCTGTCCCTGTGTGAAACAGGAATTCACAGGACTAGAATGAGTCAGAAGTGAAAGCAGGAGCCCCTCCCTCAAAGTTTGGACATCTACTTGGAAACACCTGGATCCCACTCCCAGTTCAAATGATTTGTGAGGGCAACTGTTATAACTAAGATCTTGTAGTAGGACACTGCCTTCACTAAGATCACTGGCAGCTCTCATGTCAGGCTCAGATTTTCAGGGCTATTTTCATGAGATGAAAGAAATCTTAATTAAGTGTTCATATCTTTGTCAGCCAGACTCAGAAAAAAATTGATGTGATTCCCTTGAGCTTCACTGCTTGTTATTCTCTGCAAACAACAAAGATACTGGGAAGAATAATGTGAATCTCATTTAACATCACAAAGAAGCTTTCCACAGCAGGATAGGCTGATGTTTAACTATTGAATTTGCATTAAAAAACCTCTCCACTTTCTCCTCCCTTCAAAAAAAAAAAAAAAGAAAAAAGGAAAAGAAAGATTTAAAGAGTATTTTGAGAATGATTGCATTGTTTCTTGTACTTGAGGCAAGAGATAATAGGTTAATGATTTTAGCCCTACCCTCGGCAAAAGATTCTAGTTCTTCCATGGCACAAGCAGCCCAGATGACCTCAGGCAAGGCACTTCCTTCTTGCTGAGCCTTAATTCTCTCCTTTTTGCTAGTTCAAAGAGGATTTGTGAGGCTAAATATATTAAAAACTCTGAGGGGCACAGCTTACAGTCATGACAGCCAGAGCAAAATCTCAGAGAGACAAAGAGTACTACTGATAAAACTTACTCACAAATAGCAAAAAGATCATGGTATGCAGGACCAAAGCATCCACAACAGTAAGAGCAGGAAGCCCTACACAGATCTGCAAGTCAGAAACAGCTGCAAAAGAATGATTGGGATTCCTTTACCAGCATGACATTTTAACTCCTTCCTTCTCAGCAGGTAGGGAGGGTTTGATATCATGGTGTTCCTCATTAGCCGAACTAGTCAGGGCTTTCAAAACCCATGTCTAGACAGGAGATTTGCACTTCTGTCTTAAGAGAGCCTGGCAATATTTTACCAAACACAAATTAGTTTTGGATAATCATATTTTAACAAGGTGACAGCACAACAGCTAGGATCAGGTAAATGAGAGACCAGGTTTCAACTTCTTAAAAAATTTAAAGTCCAATGCTTGCAAGATGTCAAAACAATGCAGCACTAAGACTGTTTTCTGCTAATTTTTGTAATACCATAGTTTTTGTGCTGTTCTTCAGTTTATCCTTGGCTAGAAGATAGTGGTTTATTGCTGTAACCATGCACTGAACTATTGGCAGGACGGCAATATTTTGAAGAATAAGGTGCTGTTCTGCTTCAGCATTTGCTCAGTTGTGTGAAGGGAAACCTACAGACCCTGAACTGATAATCATATGTAACCTCAGGCAGAACTCATACCACTTCATAATGAAAATATTAGTGAATTTATAATGAAAATGTCCTTATTCAGGCTGAGAAGCTAATGCACAGTGAGATGAACTGATCTGACCAACACTGCTAAAGGTCAGTCAAAGTTCTAGGAACATCAAGGAAGTCTCTTGTCCATTGGCTTCTTTGCCAGGCAATAAAAGGTGCTGTGCAGAACATGTTGGAGCTCCTCCACCCCACATGGAAGGCACTTGAGTATGAGGGCAAGAATAAGCTACTGTTATTTTTTTCCTATAACTTTATGCATGTGCCTGCTGCTCTGCATTTTAAAATTAAAAAAAGAGAAGAGGTTACTTAGCTTCTCAGACTGTTATTTTCCATGCTGAACTACCATTTATAAATTAAAAACCCAAAGTTTTTCAGCATCACAGAGAAAGTAATATCTTTACATAGAAACTGCAATATATAACACTGTATCCCTTTAATAGAATTTAGAAAAATCCAGAGAACTGGTGCAGAAGGTGTGAAAAATACCCAGGCTGAAAGCATGGATTGATTTTGCTTCCTTAAAAAACACAAGGATGTACTAGAGTAAAAGCAAAGCATTAACATATCAATGAGGGGAAAAAAACTCTCATATAAGTTAGTCAGGGGGGAACTTTCCTGGTGGTGACTCATACAGCAAAATCATAAATATCCTGAAGTCAGCATTAACAAATTTTACCATCCTTTTTCTTCAAGATGAATTTTGCAGGAAAACAATCTAATTTGGAGGATCAGTGGTTTCTTTTAAAAGGGGTAAGAAAGTACTAAGAATGTATCACAATGAGTTTTGTGGTTATTGAATTTTACTCTTGTTACGGAATTAATCAACTTCACTTTGGGATTCCTAATGTAATGTTCCAAGCTTCTGTACTATTTGTTCTAGTTGGTTGCTGTTAACAATATGAATTATCTTTTACCAGTATGAGTCAGTTTAACTCGGTTCCAAACCTTTTAAACTCATAACAGATGGATCAGAAAGTCAGAGTTAGAAAATAAGCTAAAATATGACAGCATCATGTAAAATTTCTCTAAGCCCAGGACTGTGTTTCTGGGTTACTCGTTGGACGCTCAGATTTTCTAAATCTCAAACACTGAATAAAAATTCTTGTCTTCATTTAGAGAATCAAAATCTGCTAAACTAAAAGAGCTGTGGTTCATTTATAGCAGCCTCCACACTGCTGAGGAGCTATGAAAATGTCTAAAAATAACATGATCTAAAATGGTACTTGCAATTTCAGATATCTCAGTGCTTTCACATGAACAACAGTGAGCACTGGAAATGGAAAATGTCCTGTACTCACTGGCAGCCTCCCCCTTCAGCCCTCAGCCTGGACATATCCCTCCATGAATCGTGGCAGGGTGAATAGGAGGAGCCTGAGGATCTGAGCACTACCTGCTCAGGGAAGCAGGAAGTTGCCTTCTGGTGGTTGTTATTTCCTTACACATTGGCTCTTTGGGTTTGCAGTTTGGGACACCAGCAGATTTCCAGGAGGGACACTGTGGCAGGCAGCTGTTGCTGCCAGAAGAGCTCGATAAAGCCGTGTCTGTAAGGTGCGCTGCACAGAACCACCACCAAAGGAAAATTGTGCATGCAAAAAGAAATCAAAGTTTGATAGACAAATTTCTACCACAAAGTTTACCAAATTTCTAATACTCTCTTGATGGGATGACACAGGGGTCAATTATTCTTACAGTGGTCTTTTCCTCAGAAGACACAGGGAGTTGTTTCTGAGATCAATGCATTACAGTGTCTGTTTAGTCAGTACAAGGGGACCTTTCCTTTGCAAGAACATTTGCAGGGCTGAATGTCAGGGATGGCACATACTGGAAAGTTCATTTTGCCTTGAAAAGATCCCTGGGTCTGGTTCAGTACAATCAAAGAAGGACAAGGTTTCCTGTATCTGTTTTTTGTGGCGCATGACTTGAAAACTCTCTCTCCTCACAACATCCAGCTACCCTTAGAAAATACTGTGTTACAGAGTAGGCCCATGTTGTAAGCATAGTAAAGAAATTATTTCCTGCCAGCCAATTAGCATGTCTACCTGCTAGTCAGCTTGTGCACGTGTTGGCTGTGCCACTGATCTGCAGATTGGGTGGGACCTTGATAATTATAGACAATTACAATGATCGGTTATGGATAATTATGGAACAGCAGGCCAAATTCCTCTCTGCGGTTACCCCTCTTAACCCTGGTGGTGTTACATCATGATTTGAGCGTGAAGCAAAGCTTCAGCCTCTACATGTCCATCCTGCTGTGTGCCTGCAAGTAAACACAACTTTGCAGGTCAGGAGTTCGTCAGTTACATAATCAGCCACATCTTAATGCCTGCAATACTATGGACTCATCATGTATGGATATGGCTCTATTATTAGGGATACAGCCAATCTTCCACCTTCAAGAGGCTGCCCACAAGAAAGAGCATCATTACAAAAATAGAGCAGACTGAGTTTAAGAGAAAGTGGAAACTTAAAGCCGTGTATTTCATCATTTACAGCTGCTGCTGTAACAATTAATTGCTTGCCCCTAACCAGATCATAGATGTTTGCCAGCCACAGTTCATCCCACCTCCCACACTGTAGCTGCACCAGAGGTTTGGTTTCCAGCCACTGGGCCATTTGCAGGCGCAGGGAGAGCTTTTGGCTGTTCCTAAAGCAAGTACCTCTTAAGCAGCTAATAAATTGCTTAGGGAAAAGGCAGGGAATGCCAGCTGGACCTGGCCCATGAACTGGCAATTAGACTGGGTTATGAAATGACCAGAGAGAGCTACTCTCGATTTATTCCGTTCTAAGGGATAACATTCACTTATAGCTCAAGCAATGCCTCAGCGTGTTGGGGGATGTTGAATCTTCTGTCTGAGGATTTACAATTGTCTCCAGCTAGCAAAGATCAGAGACTGGGAGAATGCGCGCATCTAGCACATTCATTTAACCCTCCTGGAGCCAGGAGCAGCAGAGCAGGCTGATGATCTGCACAGCCTCTGTTTTAAAAACACAGAAACCAGGTAGTAACCTGAACATGTGGTAATGAAGGGATTTCTTAAGGAACTCAAAGGTCTGCTTTTCAAAGTATCTACAGAGACTGTTCATTAAGCTTTGGGATGGCTTTTCAACTTCTTACAACAAAGAAGTGAAAGAATGGAAGTTGACAGAGTTCCTCAGAGCTTTGTGTTTTGGTTTGGTTGTTTTTGTAAACTCAGTTCTCTCACTGAAGAACACTTTTGCATCCCTGGGAGCCTGTGCAGCAGCGCTGCTGGGGGATGTGGTACAGGAAGGCTCCAGGCATTGCCTCAGCCATATCAAACAAGCAGCACCCAACATATCCTTTCCTAAGTGCTGACAAAACAGATGAATCACACAACCATGCTGTACATTAGCACCCAATTTGCCCTGAAAGGTACTTTTCAATTATTTAGGAAAGTGTACAATCAAGAATATTTAGTTGTAGGAGTGTAATTCTTTTTCCTACATTAGAGCGTGGTATTAAACAATGTGCTGCTGTAAACTACTGAGCCCATCTGTGTTACTGTCATGACTTCCCAGAGGTGAAACAGAGGAGCCGGAAGAAAAATGCAGATCTCCAGACACCGCTGAAGTCAGCCAGAGGGGTACCGAACAGTTTGACAGAAAAACAGTAATATAATTTGCTGCTGCTTGTCATCAGCACCACAGTCAACTTGTCAGTGTTATAAGTCTGGATTGTTTTTTCATCTCAACAACAAAAGAGTGTCATGAGGATTTCCTAAACATAGAGAAGTTCAGATGAAGGGAATCTCTTAAAGAAGTTTATAGTACCTTGAAAAAGCTTGAAAATGGAATGGTTCTAGCCAGAAACACATGCTCTTACTCACACACATACAAATTAAAAACAGCTCATGAGTGTTGGGCTTTGGACGAAAGTTTTAATTTTTTTATTATAAAAACAGTGACATTTGAAATACTGAAAAATGCTGAAATAAAGCATAATTACAAAGACATCAAAAAGTTTACAAGCAGATATAGAGAAAAAAGCAGAAATCTGTAGTCCACCAATCTTGTGAGCTTCTCTTTACTCTTTTTTTTTCTTTCTTTCTTTTTTGGATGACAGAGGTTATCTTCAATGCCAAGCAAAAATCATGGGCAACATCCTGGCCCCAATGAGGTCAATGAATGTTTTCCAGTGGCTTCAGAGATAGCAGAACTTTGCTCATTACCCACATACTCATTAACACATCTTATAAATCCTTGAACTTGCTGTACCTGTTCCTCCAGTGAAGCCGTGTATTTTCTTGTTATGCATCTACTCCAAACCAGTTACTTTCCAGATAAAAGCTCTTTGGTCTATCCACTCCATTCATAAACAGCCAGTATTTCGCCTACACTGAGACACAAACACCAAGATGTGCAGATTCTAGACAGTGGGCTCCTAAGTGGCATCAGTAAAGATTACCCCTCCCCATCTGTCTGAAACAACCCTGCTCTGCCAAATTTCAGGGCACACAGTACAGCTAACAACCGCAAAAATCACATCACAAAAGAATTGCCCTTCAACATGTAGTAGCTAAACTCTAAACATAAATACATTGCTGCAGTTAATTGCATCTCTGAAGGGTACAGCTGCTTTGACAGCTATGCAACAGATGAAAGCCATCAGGGAAAAGTGTTGAGCTGCAGGTAAAGCTCACACAAGCCGGGATCAGGGGTCAGGGATGCAATGGCAGAAGCACAGAGCTCTCCTCTGGCTCCATGATGCAAACAGGAGTGCAGCTGTGGCAGTGTAATGCCACAGACATCCCTGCTTATTCACTGTCCTAGTGAAAAGAATTTCACAGCATCAGCCCAAAGCCTACAAATGTGCACACATTTAACATGCGTTAGTAACCTTCCCACACCATCTCCAAAGGCACAGAGTCAAATGCAGATGGAGATTGGAGAAACACTATCTCATCCTTCCAGGCAGCACTTTTGGGATGGGTCAGGCACAGTCTCAGGACCATCTGAAAAAAGCCCCCAGCTACCACCAAAGCTGCAGCTCCTCTAGGGATAAAGGGCTTCTGCTTTTAGTGGTGTCCGCTCAGTATTGTTTACAAACCACAGTATTCAACTGTAACAGATTCTCCCCACTGTACTATGAGCCCTCTGACAAGGAGAAATACACACTCTTCAATAAATACTAAACTGACATTTTTAAAAACTTCATTCACAAATCTAGTTTATATTAGAATATTCAAGTGACAAAATGATAAAAACTTCCCAACATCAGATTAGGAAAAATTATTTTAAAAAGTTACCTCAGTTTACTGTAAATACAAATGCAACATGCTTTGGACATACAAGACTTTAAACTTTAGCCCACCATAAAATCTGGGGAGAAAAAAGGTTTAGATCATCTTTCCAAAAAAGTTTAAAACCTCCTTTAGAAATGTTCCCTTGAGGAGCAAGCTAGTCTGATGTGGGGTAAGAAGTATAAATATGGCAAGGTAAGAGGCAAAGTCTGACAATAGCAGCTACCAAGGATTTAAAAGAGTTAGGAGGTTGGAGAATGATCCATGTTATTCTCCCTTTGTTTCTGAACAGTTCTTCCTTCTGTACATTACTAGCCTGTCGATGAGCACCTCTGCAAAAATGCCAGAGGAGACCAGACTAGCTGGTGGATCCTCCATGGGACCAAAGTACAATCACAGTCAGGTACAGCCCGACTATTTCTACAATGGCATAGAACACTACAATTTGACGAACAATGTGACAGCAAAAAACCAAAAGGACTTAATGCGACCAGTCAAACCCCATTCAACAGCTTTTGATCAAGGGCAGCAGCTTGCAATGAACAGCCACTCTGTTTCAAAGCCACCTCCTGTGCACAGCCTGCTCCCTCTCTCTGCTCTCTCACACACTCACGCTCTCTGGCTCACTGCTCCTCTTCTCCTCTTCCTCTTGCTGGGAGGTCTCCTGGAGCCTCTCTTTGCCTGGGGCTCAGCGGCATCGCAGAAAGCAGAATCCTTGCAGCTCATTGGCATGTCTGCCCCATCGGGTTGGCATTCTGGCAGTGACACAGCTCCCTCAAGTCTCTTTCTTCATTTTCTTCCTCTTCCTCCTCTCCTTTTTTCCAGGTACACCTGCCATACAAACAACAGGGGCCAGTGCACAAACCTTCCATGTGCAGTGGTGTCCCTGAGAATTGTTGGCTTTTTGCCTAATGAAGGGGATTTAAGGGTTCTTAGATGTGTTTTACAAGGGCCACCTACTTTCAAGGGTAATTCAAAGTCATGGGGAGGATTCTGAATGTTTTTAGTGGGCTCTGACTCACTCATACTTACATTTGCTTCTGTTTCATGTTGAAAAGTGCTGTGCAAAAATTACTGTCACTAAGTGCAATAGTAGCTTTTTTGTTTTTTGCTCAGTGACTCTGAGAGGAGCAGGAACAGGCATTTGTCACAGAAAAGCCTCTGAGTAATACAGAGCCTCTCAAAGAATTAACACATACAGCTAAAGAAGAAGCATTTTGCATATCACTTAAAAATGCATTTGTGAACACTTCTCAGATTACACATTATTCTGAAAATTCATCAGATGTACAAAAACACTTACCGTTATTGGGTGAAGTATTAGCAATGTCCAAGGATTTTTTGAAGGAAGCACAGACTGCATCACTGCTATGTTTTGTAGATATCAAGTCCCTTGGGCCTTCTTCCATTCTTGTTTGCAAACCTTGCTGGAGCTTAATTGAAACAATATGCTTCACTAAGCATATGAATTAAACGAAGCATATGCAAGTACAAAATATGAGAGAAAATGTCATTATTGTGGGGCATTTAAAGAAACTGTAGGACAAATTAATTTTTACATGATTAGAATATTTTGTCATGTTATCTGCCTACCTTTTATTTATATGTTTTAGAGGGGATTAAAGTGTTGAAATTGTCTTGCATTACCATTTTTCTCCTTGCTTCCCCCAGTGAACAGAAGAGCAGCAAGAAATAATGAGATGAAAGTACTGTCATTGTGTAGTGACACTGAAGAGTATGATGGGCCCAGTGACTGCTAAATGACTAGAGTCCACAGAAACACTGGAGGTAGCACAAGGAATGTGATGAGCAACTTTGTGGATCTGGCTTCATAAGTAATTCCATTTTTTTATGTCCATCTGAAGGATGAGCTTGCACAGCAGCATTTGGGGCACCAGACACCAGCATTTGGGGCTGACACGCAACACGAGCTTCTTCTGGCCCATCATAAACATGTCAGAAGAAGCAATGCTGCCCTGAGGAGTCTGAACAGCACTGTTAAGATTATTCATTCAGGTACATACAAAGGTAAACTAATTAATTTGGCATGCAAGAGGAAGGGTGGCGTGGCAGCACTCTCGGAACTGATAGGATATCCTAATGATTATGTTGATTGTGGTCAGTGAGGGTGTTAAAACTTTCACTTAAAATGGAAGCATCAAGCGATCTGGGAGCAAAATTGTCCCAAGGCTCATGAGAGACCACAGTGGGTGAGGGGAAGACAAATGATTAAAAAAAAAAAAAAAAAGCAGCTCTACATGTCCAGAAAAACATATTCTGTGCAATACAATTTGGACATTTTGGGCATCCCCCCACAATTTCTCATTTCACTGAGCACCAATCACAGGAAAAGACTGGTCCAAAACCCAGTAAACACTCTGTTCCTTTGCACTTCCCATCCCAAATGAACTGACATTCTCCACAGTCTTTCTCTGTTGCAATCTGAGACATTTTTCTCTCAATAAGCTTCTCACTGGTATAAGATTGGCCTCATTTTATATTCACTGACTTTTGGGAACCACCTTTTCACTTCTGTTAATATCTCTGGGTGACCTTCAGCTATAGATGAAACACAGGCCAATTGTACACTAAATTTGGAGTGCATCTGGCTTTAATAATGGATGAAAAAATGTTTAGGCAGATGCATTCCAAGTTTAGTGCAAAACATTCTGTACTGCAAAATCAAAGTGTTTTGAAAATATGTTGGGGAAAACCATATTGCAAAACACCACAGTTCACTGTGCTCATAACTTCTTTTTATGGGAAGACAGGGAGAAAAGAGAAGAGAAAGCCAGAAGACAGAGAGGAAGAAAAGTCTCCCTTAGGTCATCCTAACAGAGAAGAATCCCCCTCTGCTCATGGAAAACCAAACACTGTTCTTGGAATACAAAATACTCACATGCCTCGGTCCAGCTCCACCCCTTGCTTCCTTCACTTCCATTTTCTTTTTCTTCCGCTGTGTTTTGCTTTCAGGCCCAGAAAGGCAGAAACGAATGCCTGCTTTGCCTTTTGGCAAATCCTGAAAGCATCAGAGATTTTGTAAGAGGAGTCCTGGGACAGCTAACTTTGGTTTTTTTTCAGGAAAATGGATTGATTACCTCCAGGAGTGTGTGCTGACAGTGTACAAGCAGAGCTATCTCTCTGGATAAGGTGCACTGCTCAGCTCTTTGCAAAAAGCTCAGCATGCTCTTCCCACTGCTGCCCGAGGGGAACATTTCCCTGGGCTTCTAGAAAGCATTTAAACAGCAAGACTTCTGCTTCTACATCTCCACCCAGGATACCACTGTATCACTATCACCAAACCCTCTTATCAGCAAACTTAAATAAATATGTCCCAGCTGCCCGAGATGCTGTGAAGGCTGTGTCAGCTCTGGACTCCACACCTCTGTTAAGGCCTGGGTGTTTGAGAAGGTCAGCAGCAGCAGGGTGCAAACACCCAGGGTTTGCTGCTGAGGACAGCAATACCACCTGGATGACGAACCCCCAGAGCCAGCCAACTCCCCCCGACCCATCTCATCCATCCTGCAAGTGTGTCCCCCAGCTCCAGCTATCTCAGACAGGGCAGGGAGTGACCATGCCAAGCATTTCCTCCCAGCATGAGAAAGCCTCCACAACCAAAGGAGCCTGGCTCCAGGGCTGGACTGGAGACCCCAGCCTGGATGAGGCTGACCCCAGTGGAGCAGGTCTCCCTTGGCCATCAACACCACTGCCTCACCTTCTTCTCATCCTTCATCTGATGCTCCTCATCTCCAGTCCAGTTTCCCCACTCTTCCGTGGGAGCCTTCCAGTCAGAGTCCAGGTCAATCACTGAAGGGTCACCTATGAGGGCAAGCGTACGAATGAGTTATGTTCAAATCCATACTACTTCCCAACCTCACATGAGTAGCACAAATGCTGCAAAAATACCTGACATCTTCCTGCTTGCCTGTGTGGTGTCTGGATGTGCATGTACGCACATCTTAAATGTATTAAAACATTTACAAATTTATTTTTAAAATGTACTAAGACATATACATTGACTGCCAATTCACAGTTAGGGACCGCACTCTTCAGGACAGGAGATAAAGGAGGGCAGTAAAGCACATAAGAAACAAAAGCCCTTCCAGCGTGCACTTCAAGGAAATGAGCTTTACAAAACTAATAGCGTGCCTTGTTGAATATTTCCTTTTAATTTTATGGAGAAGGATTGAGGCATATCCAGAAACACTGGCAGACACAGCAGGCTCTTCCATTCACTGCAACACACCATCCTCTGGGCAATTATTTGTAAGGAAGAGTAATATTAGCAAAGGATTTGTGCATTCATTATTGCTCTCACTGGTGTTTTATTTCTTACAAAAACTAGAACCAAGTACATTTTCAACTTCATCTTCCTTTTCTATTTTCTTTTCTTGAATGTAAGCCAGAAAAGCACCATCCCAGCATTGAGTTCCAAACCCCCCTAAGATGCAACTCTAAATAGGCATGAAATAGGTAACACCTACCCTGCATCAATTCTGATCATTTCTTGGGGGCTAGGCAAAAAACTTTTCAAAATCTTTTAGGTTTCTGCATCTTTCAGCATCTGGTACCTTTGAAAATCTGGCTGCAAGCCCTCAGCTGCCTCTCCACAAAGCACTGGCAAACTATCCTCAGGCAAGAAGGCACAACTGACCAGTTTAATTCCTTCACCCAAATGGAATGAGGTGCCAAAAAGCAGATAAATCAGCATAAGATGTTGAAAGGAATACTTGATTTTTTTTTTAACAATTTGAATGTAGCAATCTTAAGTGTTATCCTAACAGGGAGAAAGACTTTGAAAACACAACATATAATAACTCTTAGCTGATTACTTCTCTTAAAAAAAATCCCAAGCCGGATGGAAAAACTACTCGAACAAAGGCCAAAACCAAAAGCATGCTGGGAATGATAAAAGAAAACTGTTTCCAAAAAGTTGCTCTGACCAGTTTACTGCCAAATGTTATAAACATGATTATAAACATCATTCAAGTTTCTCGATTTAAAATCCATGCCCTCTACATAGAAAATATGTCTTTCCTTCTTCAAAAGGGAAAGGAACAACTAATTTTGAATGCATTCCCCAATAAAATCCCAGTCCAAAATAGAATTCAGTCTCCTGAGCTGCAAGGCAGCAGCTCTGCTGATGGATGCTCTCATGGGTGTGTAAGCAAAACAGACCATAACTTAACACATGGAAAGCCACAACTGTTGTTTTCACGTTTTTAACTTCTGATATCTCAAAAAGTGCATTTATGTATATATCTTAAAACATGAAAATAGTTTTGATGGCAAACTGCCTGCACTGGACTTACATTAATGCTTCCCCCTTGTCACATGTGGGCATGAAACTTGGCCAGACAGCAGTGACCCTGCCTCATCTCAGAATTGCTCTTTCCAAAGCATTGTGTCTCAGGGGTGTTTAAAATCAACTCAGGCTAAAATTAAGGGCAGTATAAGATTCTTTAAAATTTTCTCAGTTTGATGGGGAAATGAGATTAAATGTACTTATCACAAAGCTCTGGCTTAAAATCTCTCCTCTTGTGTAGCATATTTCCCTTCTTCAGTGACATCTCCCACAGTGTCTTTAAACTTTGAATACTCTCTGGTATTTTCAAATCAGCCACTGATTCTCCTTGGGTCGTCAATTCTCTCACAGGCTAAAACTGATCAGTAATTCCTGTGAACATAAACACTAAAAGGAATGTGCCATGCAGCAGCACGTTCCCCAGCTCCTCATGTGGATTTAGCCCTGACAGAGGTGATATCTCTCTCAGCACCAATACAGATTAGCATCTTGGCAATTCCTGCTCTTCATTTTTACAAAAGCCAGAGCTGTTAAATGTCATTTTCCAACTAAGTTCTTGCTTGCAACCCACCTCAGTCCTCCAGCAAACTCCACCCAGACAAAGCTGTACTTTTCTGTTGGCTGCAAACATTTGCAGCATGCATTTCAAGGCCGAGGTGGTTTCCATGCAATGAAAACACTTTTAGATCCTGAAAGGCACAACGCTGAAGGTGTCTTCAGAAATCAGGGAGGCTGCCAGCGCCTCTGCAGGCAGAAAGTCCATCCCAGCACCAACTACCCGAATGCCCTTGGTCTCCAGTCTCTCTCCTGTGTAATGAGGAGGAGCAGACAGGGAGCAGACGGCTGTGCCCTGGGGAGTGCTAGGGAGGAGGCAAACAGGGCCCCACAGCAGCAGGGTCTGGTCAAAGGGGACAGTCAGCAAGTTCTTGGTGCCTGCTGATAGATAGGGTGGAGTACAGTGCTGTACAGGCCGAACCTAATTATCTAGCCTGGAAAACGAAACTGGAAAGTACTGCAGCAAAACTCAGAAATCAGGCTGTGCCACTGAGAAGGGGATTAAAAATTTTCTAATCCAGAGTTGTACATTTGGATTCTAATCTACCACCGTCTCTCTTGGTGTGCTGCCCCTCAATATGGGCAGCAGAAACCTAAGGGAGGTTCATCTAGCAGGGCAAACCCCTCAGCAGGCCATATATTGTCTATGGCACTGAGTTTTTCTGTGGCTGCTGTAGAAAATCTATCTCTTTGCAAAGGGCAGTTGACTGTGTAATGAACACAGTCCTAACCCAAATCCTTGCCAAGCCATCACTTGTAGACCAAGTTTAATACATTCAGTTGAAATGGGTAGATAATTTCCAGTCTAAATTTCTGTGTTACAGGTCAAAATTATTGCTACCAATTGCTGAGTGGAGGAATCCCTTATTTGGCACCTTCCTTCAGCATAATTCAGTAGAAGCAAAATATCAAATAAACCCCAGACTGAAGATTTCTTTTAATGGAGAAAAAAAAGCTACTGATTCCCATAAAACAAAGGAATTAAAATTTATTTTAACCCCAGAGCAGAAGGAACGTTGGGCGTAAGGAGACATAGGGTCAGGAGACATGGGTATTTTCTTAAGGTTCTGGGGGAAATTTGCATTGGCAATCAAGAAGGATTCATTGGGAAGATGCCCAGACACAGGTAACAAGCGACTCTCGTGGTCATGAGACACGTTGCATTTGCAAAGCAGCATGTGGGTTTTCTGAGATTGCACCGCACTGTTGCCAAAGCGCAGGTCCGCTGCACTTGGAAGCTGATGCATGGGATAAAATTAGTATTCCCTTGCCTTGGAACCAGACACAAGTGCTCTAAAACAGCCCAGCCGGCCGCACTGTGTGGGTTACATGTTTCATAACAGCAAAACCAGCTGCAGCTTGCCATGCATTCTGTGGGACAGCAAAGCCTAAGTACATAAATGTCACCAAAGAGGCAGCGGCAGATTAGTAGCATAGGTACACAAAGGGAGTATTGGGAAACACATGCAAGTAAAGCTTCCAAGGCAAAGGCAGGAAGATCAAGAACAACCTTGCAGAAGAAGCAAGAAAGGTGCCTGGCAAAAGCAGAGCACTTCCCAGGCTCAAAAATAAAGTGAATTATGCCAGGACCAGAAGAGGTTCAGCCCTCTTTCTTTCTCTTTGTGATAGGAATGAAAAATATGTGAACACTAATGATGAGCAGGAAAAAATGATTATGAAAAAAGCTTCCCACTCTGAGGCCCCCTTCCCTTGTGGCAGAGTCCTGGCCACCTAAGCCTGCTGGTGGGACTGCTGGGACTGCAGCCATCAGTGCTGACCATGTGGCTTCAACTCCAGGACACTGAATGCCCCCAGCTAACGAAGGCTTAGGTTGCTAAGGACTAGTTGTTTGAATATGCGGACACAATGACTGATGACAGAATGAGAATTTCAGAATCAATGAGGTTGGAAGGGGCCTCTGGAGATTGTCTAGTCCCACCCCACAGCTCACAGAGGGCTCAGCTACAGCAGGTTTCTCAGGAATGTAACAACTAGAGTTTTGAACATTTTGAAAGGTGGAGAGTCTGCAGCCTCTCTGGGCAAACTGTTCTGTTGCCTGACCACTCTCACCATAAAAAAAAAAGCTTTCACTTATGCATAAGTGGAAATTCACTTCTTAGCCCTTGCCTCTTCCCCAGTCTCTGGGCTGATCATAGGCAATGACCCACCAGGTGTCCATACACAGCATGGCTGGATCTGCTCCAGTATATCCCTGAGTTTTCTTCTACTGGGGAGCCCAAGAATGGACACAGGACTCCAGATATGAAAATAATTGTGAATTAACCATCAGCAGCGTGTATCATTAATGAATGTCAATGCAGTGATGTGTTGTTTGGAAACCAGACTTTTAAATAGGCTTTTAAATATTCCAAAATCTCAGTGACTGCCCAATTGCCTTTACCAATAACTCCCTCTCTCCCTCTACATATGTAGGCTTTCAGTTGTGCCAACGCTCAAGCCTCAAGCCTTTTGTAAGTGAGTGCGTTATTATTGCTGGTACTTCACAAAAAGATAACGCGATGTGGAGCAGGGAGCCGGCCAAGGCAGCTCCACCAGCCGGGGCACAGGCAGGAGTCCAGCATCCAGCTCCTTCGGCTGTACCAGCCCAGCGCAGAACAAAGAAACTCATTACAAGTACTGCTCTGGATTTGATAAAATGACCCCAGCTCATATTCAGACTATGAATGGCATTTTTTTTTAGTTCCGAAGCCTGCAAGAGCTAACAGGCCGTGTTTAACTGTCTTAAGAGCTCATTTTGCCTGCAGCACCGACCTTAATGCCAACCATTACCTCATCTAAATTCAAGGAATACATGTTCATGACACTCCCCTCCCCTGCATCAATATCAAGGCTGATGATTCAAAGGAAAAAAAAATACCAGGACAAAAAAGCAAGCTGTAAGGCAGACAGAATTCTCCAAACGCTTCTGCTCCAATGTTTGCAGAAGAAAGCCGCCGAATTTGCTCCTGTGGTTCTACTCTCAGACAGATAGGGAATTCCAAAAGCAGAGCTCTGCCTGGCTTTGCAACTGCAGATCAAGCCCAGAACGTGCCAAGTCCGACATGTGCTAAATGTGGTGCAAGGGAACACTGCAGAAGGGCTGCCCACACTGCCTCCCTCCATCCCGCAGGGATCTGCGAGATGGGCTCCAGAGTTGGAATGGGCCAGGCACCCTTTGCAGCAATGCAGGGGTAAAGAAACACAGCGCCACAGGAAGGGAATGCTTGGAGTTGGGGGTTTTGTTTTTATTCTTTTTAAAGCAAACTGTGCTATTTATAAAATCACGGCCAAAATGATGCATCTGCTGCAGAGCTTCAGTTACCGCTGGGCAGAGAAGTGAGACAACCACAATCTTTTCCCCCTAATGCATTCCACCCCTCCGGGTTCTCCGGCAGTTAAGCAATCAGAGCAGCTAGAGCACGAAGAGATTTGCTCAGCTCCTCAGCCATCATTCTGCAAGAGCAGAGGAAGGCCTCACAACAACAGGGGTATATATAGATACTTCACTCGATCCTGACCAAAAGGTCAAGAGAAAAGGTCATCTAATACCCACTCTGTTCATGCCAAATTATTCCAGCCACTCAGGACCTATGCTTGCCTTTCTTCTAAAACTAAAAAAACCCCATTACCAGTTATAAAAAGACTGAAATGCTGATTGCCACAGCACACTGGAGTTGGGCTCTGCATCTGGGTTCAGGGCATTTCCAAGGATATTTAAAGTTTTGGCAAAGGTTCACAGAGCTCGAGAAGCACCCTGTCCTCCCGTGGCTCTCCCCCAGCCACTCCACCGAGCCTGGGCTGTGGCTGCCCGGAAAAGGCCCACTCAGCTCCACCTTCCCGCACAGCCATGGGAGGCAGGGTAACGCAATGCTTCGGTTACGAAAACCAAACACAACTTTGAACTCGTTTCACAAATTCAGTAATCTGAGCTGGCTGCTAACAGGTGGGGCTTTTTGAAAGGCAGAGCCCATCCTGCTGCCTCTGGCTCAGGAAGTCCCTGACCCGCTGTGTGCAGGGTGTGGGGAGGGATCGCCCTGTGCCTGCCCTGTTCTGTGCTTATCTGCCCGCAGCTGATAGCAGTGCAGCTGCTGGAGAGGGCACGGGCCCTGCACTCAGCGTCCCTGCAGATAGTGCTGCTGCCCACGAGCTCCAGTTACACTCTGCACCAAAACAGACTGTACCTACTGCATCATTTGTTTGTCTTCTGAGGAAAAACATAAATAAAATGCACTTTCTTGCCCTTCTCAAGGGTCCCACGTGGACAACTGCTGCCCTGACCAAGCTCACAGCACCTCTGGGCACCTGCTTAAAAATCAGACCCACAGGGGATTTCTCCCTGACCAGTAAATGACCCACATGGGAAGTGGACGCTGATGTCTGAGGCTTAGGGAATGGACTGAAGAGCGTTCCTGCATTAGTACACCTAGAAAACAGGCAAAGAGACGTACCCTGCCCCTGCCACGCATCGTCCGCTGGGAGGAAAGTCGAGCTGCCGTGCCAACAGCATCTGGAAGGACTGCCCTCAGATGATTTATTCTTCATGTTATCTGCATATAGGAAAGCGTCTTCATTAAAAAATGAAACAAAAAAAACCCCAAATCCCAAACTTAAAAGATAATCACATAGGTATATTCACATTATTAAAACCAATTAATCATGCTTCTGTCTGCTGGCTATGTCACGATGCCTGGATGTTATGTAATTTAAGCCACACATTAATCTATGCTGCTCATCACAGTGGATTTATTAACAAAGGCTGGACGAGGACACTACATGCACAAGTTATTAAAAACAACTCACTCGGGACTGGCTACACTAACAATATTCAGAAATGTAAACTTCTGGCATGTCTCTGTTGGGGACCTAAGCAGGGAGCTGTCATTCCTGCAGAACAAAAGCCTCATCCAGTGCATCCAGCTTCAACTCCGACCACCTTCAGTGAGAAGGCTTCTGCTCAAGCTAACAGAAATCCATAACTACCAAATTAATTGCTCCATGAAAGAGCACAGGTGAGAGAGAGCTGCTGGAGGAAAAATAAAAAGTTGTTTTGATGACTATTTTCAGCAACTAAAGCAACCAGTAGGATACAAATACCTCCCTGAATGACTCCCCTTAGCCCCTTTCTAAGGCCTGTACATAACAGACTAGGGTTTTCACATCTTTCATAAATCAAGGGGCATTTTTTCGCATCTCTGGTTTTTCCTTTCTTTCTTTCACCTAATGAGCTCTGGTTTATGCAGTTGTGTATCAGCTTGATTTTTTGCTGCATAAATGCAGATCTTAACAAATATTCCTCCTTGCTGAGTACTTGTGCATTAGGAACTGCTTGAAATCCACTGATGAAGTGTTGGAAAACAGACGGTTAAATATGGCATGTAATATAATAATTGCCTTATCTGGCTTTGGAAGCTAATTTCAGCATTCTGGCTAACACCACACATGCTGTTTTGTGCACAGTTGCCTATCTAACTGTATCTATGCTTGCCTTTAGCATCTCTAAAAGATTCAGGACCAGACTTTGCATCTAGCTGAACTTTCAGACAAATGTGAGTTTCTGGTAGGCAGGAAATGTATGAACCAGGGGTGCTTGGAGTCAATCAGTGAGGACAGACAGTTGCAAAGATGCAAACTGAAAGCCAGAAACGAGGCTTAACTCCATGCAAAACAAGGAGATGCTCTATCCTTCTCAAGGCCACGCATGGAAAGGCTCAAGCTGAAAATCCCTCACTGTGCTGGACAGGAAGCTGCTGGCTAAGCAGCCTCCAACACAGCCTTTCCAAGCTGCACATTCACTCCCTCCCTCAGCCTGAAATTCTCTGAATTTGTTGGTTATCAGAGCACAACAGGAGCCTTCTGTGCGGTTCAACCTAACAGAAAGAATCTGTAGGGGAGGCAGTATTTTTTAAAAATTTATTCCAAGATGAGAACATGAGCTTGGAAAGCACTCAATGAAAGGTTTTGCTGTCAGTCCCTAAAACACTGGTGTGCTGGATGGCAGATGCAAGTGAGCTCTGCAAAGGAGAGTGACTAATGAAATGTGGCTCCAGGGGAGAAGACCCATATGTGATCAATGAGAGCCCTTTTCAGCCAAGCAGCTAAGAAAGTGATAGAATTCAGACAGAAGAACAATGAGATGCCACTCACCTAAATCCCTGGAGAGATCCGACAATGTCCCAAAGGTCACAGGACAGGATTTTACATCTGCAATATCCCATGTTCCTGCATTTAAAATGCAAACAAACAGTAACCCAAAATCTGATGCCATGTTCACAGTTTCTACCTCATGCTCCCAAGTGCATTAAAGCCCTTCCACGTTCTCTCCATTCCAACCCTGCATCCACTGCTGCTGCTGGATAAGCATCAAGTAAGGAGAAAATATCTTCATGGTCAGAGAGAGTCCAGCCCCATCACCACGTAAACCTTCTCAGCCTTTCAACGTGCATGTCACACCAGTATGGCATTTCTCTGGACTTAAATTCTGCACTCATCTGAACTGATGTCCCCTTTATACATTACTGGCAGAAGTTGTCATCATGTATTGGAATTTGGCCTTTTGAAAGCTTTAGAGTAAAAATGGTACTATTGTCCTCCCCCATCAACGCCATACTTTGCAAGAAGAGGACTCTAGAAGAGAAGGCAACTCATGTGAGGGCAGCCTAAGAGCATTTTCTGAATCTCCAGAGTACTGGATTACTGCTACTGAAGGTGAGTCATCATGTGCCCTTATATACCATTCAATTCAGCCACCACACTCAATTAATCCCTGAGAATGTAGTCAAAATCCAATACTTTTGATTTCGGAATACCCTGCCTTATCCTGCTTTGACACACATGGATATACCCTGCAGCCTAATCCTGGCCATGGGTGAGCATCCTCAGAAGGCAAGGCTTTGGCTGTAAAGGACACAAACACTAAATACCTGTGGTAGAAAACAACCTGCACCCAGCATGGAGTCTACAACACAAGAAATTCCTGCTGTAAGGACCCTTATTTTCACGTTGCTGGAAAATAAATGACAGCTAGCAGGACCCAAGGCAGGGGGACAACACTGTGTGTGCAGGATGAATGTCGGTGGAACTACACTGATGAGGACACAGCAATTTGTGAAGCTTCCCCTCGGTAATACTTGAATGTCAACACTCACCTACGTTTGAGAAAACATCTTCTTCTGACCTGGACGGTGCCGATTCTTCCTGTAGGGCTCCTGAGCCCTTCAGCACGGTCCCACACTCTGCCTTGGCAAAGAGAGCACTTTTTCCACCACCACTGGTGTCCTCTGTGAGTGGCCACACCGTTCCCTTCTCATCCCAGTCAAAGGCTGGCTCAAAGGCTGAGTTACCCAGAGATGCTCTGCTGGGGTCTGCTTGGGAATAAACATTACCACAGGATCATCATTATTTTTAGTTGCAAGGAAGAGTTTGTACAGGAGAGACAACAGAACAAATCTGATCTAAACCCATCAGATGTAATGACTATTTCCAACTGAAATTATTTACAGATATGATGACAGCAAAGCAGAGCTCCTAGGATGGGACACTGAAGCAGAAAACAGGAAGGCCAATGTGATAAGGAGGGCGCCACAGCAGCCTTGGGCATCCCTCCCTGGAGAGGAGGCTCAAGGCCTCCAGAGTCCAGCTGGGGACCCAGGGCAGTGAAGGGAGGGAAAGAGAACAGGTGGACCTCCAAGGAAAAAGAAAGCAAATCTCTTGGATATTGGTTGTTCAAGGCTACTAGTGAAATCAGTGCCAGGCATATGAATACTTTAAATAATGACAGTTATGTTGAACATTTTTTGTTCCAAAGGACTCCTAAAATGTTTTATGACTCCAGCCTTCAGAATAGCAAAGCATTTTCTGGAGCTCTGGTGCAGAGACCACTGCTGACATCAACTCCACCTTCACATACCTTAATACTGATGCTACTATTTCTCCCCTGCCAGGAAACTTCAACCAGCACTCTGCAGGGTCAGGGCTTCTTCCTAGACCAAATCTCACTACTCTGTAAATGCCCATGCTAACATGGTCACTGGGTTCAGCATCCTGCACAACCCAGGCTCCAGGACTGCACCAAGGACTTCTGGTGCTTCAAACGAGACTTGGTGAACTGAGCTCCCTTTCCTGGGTCAGCAAAGCCCTTAATGCCTGCACGACCTTAGGGTTAAACCCTGTGTGGTTCTCCATGTGCAGCTGGCACCACTGATGACAAGAGGCCAACTTACACGAAAAAAGGAATGTGGACCCTTTCACTTTGCTGGAGAGAAGGTAGAGATCTCAGCACCTCAACCCTTTAAAGACTCTTGATAATCCAAGAGTTAAAAATCTAAACTCTTGATATTTAACTCTGTATAATCCAAAAGATAGATAAAGTTGTCCCAAGGTATCTGCATATTTTTCAATTAAAATTTGCTGTTCCTTTACCCTTCAATTTTAATAGCGTATCTGAGAGCCCTTTAAGATAGCCTTAATGCAGACAGTGATCAAACTCACACATATAACCAGCTGCATCTCCCAGTGCAGCTACATCTCTCCAATAGCCAAACTTCTATCTTAGCTTCTAAATTACACTAATATATTAAACTTACAGGTTATTTGGATCATTTTATCACAGATAATGAAAAAACTTCCAAATGCCTTAATTCCATGACCTGCTTTCATACAGTGGTTATTACATATAATATGATCAGTAGAAATGTATATGGGCATAAGTGCATGGCAGACACCTTGAAATCCCTGAAGGAAAAATGTGGAGAGAGCACAAAGTGTTGTTTCATTTAATCTCATTAGGATAAGCGTATATTCCTGTAATAGTTCTTTAGTCTGGGCAATCTTGGACTAAAGAACCTGTTTGGAATTGAGCAAATTACATGTGTTTTTATACATCCATTATCAGAAAACTTCTGTCAAGCCATGCAAAAGGAACAAACCCACGTGACACCAAGCCTTTAGCAGATCTGAGATCTAACAGACATCTGCTTTCAAAGTCCTGTGGGTATATGCTGTACGTTTTAATGAGAGCATGGAGTAAAAGGCAAGCTCCCAAGTAAAAGCTCCCAAAGCTGTTTTTTCTTAAGTAAATAGCCTGAGTAAGTGCAGGGATTTTGCTGCTGAAGGATGAATAGAGTAAACAGAAAGATGCTGGATGTGAGGAGGGGTAGCAAACACAACCAGATCAGGTGTGTGAATGGAGCCTGTACATTTACCTTTTTGTTTCAGCCTTTCCTTCCTTAAGTGTCTCTTCTCGCGGCTGCTGATCTTGGTCTGCCAAACTCCTACAACACAGAGCAAAGTTCATTTTTAAGCGATCAAAGAACTTTCTTCATTGCCTTTACTGCTTAGCACCAAGGTAAATAGCCATCTGATAGTTTGTGATGCTGGCTGTAAAACAGGCATCGGATCTCAAGCAGCATGCCCCTGTGTCCAGCACCTGTCCTGCGTGCAGCCTTTGCTTCCTCTGCAGGAATGTGTTACATAAGGAATCCCCACCACAAACCTGTCACGTGTCCTGACTCACATAGCTGCACATGTTCTTCTGTCCTGTGTATCAGTCTGATGTGACACCCATTCCCTTGGGGAAGATGTCACATCATCAACCACCTTGTATGTCTGACAGCAGGGAGAAGTTAATGAAAATCTTTACCATTAAATAAGGCTTCAATTTACTGGGCTCCTCTAGCCCTGAACATACCCTAAGACTTGTTCTGCAATGTGGACACCCTCTTCCCCTCAGCTGGTTTACACACACATTCATTCACACCCATGGGGCCACATCCCATCTCCATCCATGCTCTCCATGACCCAAGAAGTCAGAGGAGGTGCTGGCAAAAATGGTTAATAAAGGAAAAAACACAGCCCCTGGAGCTGACCAAGACACTTTCTTTCTCTGAAGCATCCCCAAAAAACACATGAAACAGTTCAGCTGGCTCATCCATTCAGAAAACTACAGATCCATTTGAAGAAAGCCTCTGCTATGTCCCCTTCTCCCCAGGCAGCCTCACGGGCCCCAGGAAGGACTCTGGTCCAACAGCAGTGAGGGCTTCTCTTGCTCTCACCACCACACTAATCACATTGTAATCTTTTAAGCCCAGAAAAGCCTAGAATTTGTTGTTTTCAATATAACCCTTGGTGGGGGGAGGCAGAGAGGGGCTTATGGGATGCAGTGTATTTTCCAGTGCAATTCCAGCTGCCTGAGCCTTGCTGGCCTCTGCCAGATTTCTCTGCAGATCTGCTTGCAAACAGAGGTCTTGGCTCTGCTCATGGGCATGCTAGAAGTTGGCTGTGAATTGCCCCAGCACCTTTACCAGCCTCAGTCATGGGCACAGCAATGTGCTGCTCCATCTGTGTATCAGCATGGCAGAGGCCACAGGATTAGGGGAAGAGTATGAAGAAGGACCTCACTGACCACTTCAGAGATCCTTCCTCACCCGCAGATTTGCCCTCACTGTGTACACAGCCAGCGCCTGGAAAGCGTGACAGGAAAACACACGGCCCCTGACGGAGACTGAAATGTTATGGTTTGTGGCTTAAACATCTTCATGAAGGACTTTTGCTTATTATAGAAAAGGGTATAAGGAAGCTGCACCACTGAAGCCCACCCTGGATGGGCCTCCTGACTGAAATCCTGAACGGTGACTTAAACTGCCCAAGGCAATTGAGATAAGGAAAGTGAAACAATTGTTCAAAATATCTGGAAGAGCATCCCCGGCAGGGCCCAGCCCAGCACCTTCGGGGTGGAGGCCACAGCCCCAGGTTTTTCTGCTGCCAGGCCAGCACAGACCCCCACAGCACAGGGGGAGGAGGAGAGGCTTTGGGGGTGCAGAGAAAAAGCCTCTGGTCAGAGGCAGTGAACGCCCATCCTCTGCTGTGCAGAGGAGCTCAATTGTGGGGCCCCTAGCCCAGGAAAGCCACGTCCCATCTGTGGGACATCCATGTGAGGGACAGCAGAGGGGTGCCATGGCCCATCAAAGACCCCTCCCCCCCTCAAAGGGGTCCCCAGACCCTGCACCAGAACACTGCAGATGATGCAACAACTCCACAGTGTTGCAAGGGACGGTGTCAAACCTGTCCCGCTCAGGGGAGGCACCTGGGCATTCCCACCTGCCCAAATGGGTATCAATCCACTGGATTCTATCCTTTTAGGTGGGGGACCCTCACCACCAGGAAAACCAGACGGAGGGAAGACACAAGACATCGTTGGAACCCATGGAGGAGCGATATGTTTCTACTCAATCTTTGTCAGTCTCCCTGTCCCCTGCCACACACACACCTCTTTTTCTATTTTTCTTTCTTTCTTGTCTTGTCTCTTTCTTTCTCTTTGCCTCTTTTACTATTAAATAAAAGATATCAAATTTTTGGTATCAACATCTAACCTTGTTTGTTTTAATCAGGTTTTTGGGTATATTCAAGCCTTTCAGGGTTCAATCCATTTTATTCACGGAGAGTTAGTTCTCTTTACTCCTCTGTAATTTGACCAGATCGCAATAGCACTTGTCCACATAGTTACACATAGGAAGGAGCAGGTGATAGAAATAACTCTCAAACTGGCAGCTTTCCCCACTAACACAGAACTCCAGAACAGCAAAGAAGACCTCTCTTTTGATATATTTCATCCCATGTTATTATTTGCTAATATGCATCAGATAACAGAAGAATCAGATCTTTTGTTACCTTCCTCCTCTTGCAGTTTGTCTTTTTCCACAGAAAGCAGATCTTTTGGCACTTCCTTGTCTGAGCACTGGGTTTTCCTCTTCTTCTTAGGCTACAGTATTCATGAGATACACAGCAGAAAGATAAAATGAGTAGCTGTTACATTTCATCAGGAAGAAAAAAAGAGTCAGGGCAGTAGTTTGGAAATGGAGGCAACCCATGATACTCAGAGAGAGCAGGGGATTGCTGGAGCTTTTAAGTGTGTGCAAAAGTCTTCCTGAGGAGATTTTATTGCAAATTCCAAACCAATAAATGCTATTGCTTTGGACCTACAAATTTTAACTTATCTGCTAGATTAGAAAGTTCACATTTTAATTCAGGTACCCGCTCTATAGTAAGATTTGCATTCATTGTTCCTAAGTCCTAATGGTCTTCCTCTGAAGGAGGAAAGTCTAAAGTATTTACCCCCTCTAAAATCAGGAATGCTAAAATGAAGAGTAAAGACCCTGCCAATGCTTAACAAAAAAAACCTCCAAAAAGCAAAAACTAACCAACCAAAAAAANAAAAAAAAACAAAAAAAAAAAAAAAAAAAAAAAAAGCAAAAAGCTATCTGTAGTTTACCCTAATCTTAATCTGAAAGGGCACAAGAGTACCCAAGGCCATTTTCACAGAGCTTGATGAAACAGTAGGGCTAACCTAAAGCCTTCAATCTGAATGTCCTAGTTTAAACACAGTGGTTCTTGACTTTTCCAAGGTTGGAGACCCCTGCCAGAAACACAGTTCCCTGCCCAGGCTCAGGGGCTGCTCCTCACTTAGAATCACAAAATCACAGAATGGTTTGGAAGGGACCATAAAGATCATCAGTTCCAACCACCCTGCCATGGACGGGGACACCTTCCCCCAGAGCAGGCTGCTCAAAGCCCCATCCAGCCTGGCCTGAACACTTCCAGGGGTGGGGCATCCATAGCTTCTCTGGTCAACTTGGAAGTTGGTGAAAAGACTTGGAAGTCCATTAAAGCATCAGCCTTTTCCTCCACACCAGTACAAGTGCTCAAAGCCCAAGGTAAAACCCTTAAACAAATCCAAGGGAAAATCCCTGTCACAGCTGGAATGGAAATACAGGAGATGCCAGCACTCACTTCTGAGCTTGGATGATGAGACTATCCCCCTTGTGGTGGCAGTGACAAGCACTAGAGTGTCACTGTGCCAGAAAATTACATGGTCTTATATTCCAAAGTCATCTCTTAAGTGCAGCAAACCCAGAAAAAACAAATTACCTTAAAAAAAGGAACATTCTTAAAACAACTGTCTCTTGAAAGACAATGTATAAACTCTAAAACTCTTGCTGGTACCTTGAGGAGCTTTTTCTCTCTGATGTTGACTGATGTGATAAGATGGCCATTCACCGGAACCTAGAATATGGACAATAAAAAAATGCATTATGGTACATGCACACACGTGTGTGTATGTGTAAATATAGAAATAAATACATTTATTTAAATACCTGCCTATAATACATATAATAGTCTGAAAGATAAAGCAAAGTAACCCCCTGTACAAATCTGGACTAGAATTTGTGGCCTTGTTCCAACTGGAGTAATTTATTCCAAATTAATTAGTGTATGCTAAGCCTTTATGAATGTAAATCCAAAAACTCCACAAAGATTTATTCCAAAGCAGACATATTTGTGGTTTATCATAAGATTTGTCTAGGATCAAAGTTGTTTTTCAAATAGGGTAAGCTTGTCTTAAAAAAACCAACATAGACAGGAGAAGGCTTATTTTTATTCTTGTTTACCAGTTGGGGTGGACCTTATGTTCCCTCTCAAGTCTATCTGAACAACTAAAATAATAGATTTTATCCTACCTAGATCCTGTAAAGTAAACAATAAATGTTTAAGGAGTTTTCAAATTATAGTTTGATTAATGTCTCAGCTGTCTCAGAAATGCCTGGCAATTGCCAGCCACCAGCTACAGGGATGGGAGGGTGTAATTCATCTCATGTACCACAATTATTAGGAGAGAAAGCCCCAAAACTGTGGGCTTTGCAAACAGACAATACTGACTCTGGGTCTTCCAGCAAAACATCACAGTAAGAGAAGCTTCAACTTCACATTATGAGCTTAAGCCCAAATGGTCCACATCTCCTCCGTCTTCCTCAGCTGTCAATTGCAAACAATATCATTTTTTACAATTATATTATTCTGAACATTAGTAAAATAATTACTTCTCGGTTAAAGCCCAGCAACGTTTGTTAATAGCTAGCGAGGCTGTCTTGTTTTTTCCCATGGGCACTCTCATCTAAAGTTCAGGTTGATTTACTAGAGGCACCCTGTAAAGCCCACCACAAAGCAAACCATTTTCCATCTCCTGCTCTGCTCAAGGGGAAAATCCCACTCTACCTGCAGCAGGGAGGGAAACAGCCTCTCACATACGATGTGGGATATTAAATACAAAACCAGGGGCATTTTGGTGAAAATTTGAACTACACAGATATGGAAAATCTTGAGCTTATACTATTTTTTCTTTCTCAGCATATGCTTCTGTCCTTTATATGTGTGAAAATACAAACAGATTTTGTCTCAGTGGACAACAATTCCTATGCAATATAGAATGTTGGGAGAGTTACTTTCCACTATATGACAGAGAACTTCAGGAGAACTGAATTTTATGAGATCAATGCCAGAAGAGATGATTGGGAGAAGCCACAAAATATGCAAGTGGAATACTCCTTCCTAAAGTCATCAAACCCTGGTGATTTCCCAGTTTTCGTAATGAAATTTCCATCGTTTCCTAAAGGCTTTGCAAATGGACCTCCCAAGTGAAGGCACTTTGAGCAAGACTGCCACCATGGGCACAGAAATAGCAACACCAGCTAGGAGGTAAAGAGGAGGATGCTTTTTTGCCTTCTTGCAGATACACACAGAGGGTAAGAGACATCTCACCTCCTGTTAGGCTCTCTCTATATCGAGATGCTTCTGCAAGCATGAGGGACTACTGGCAGAGACAAGGAGATGTCAGGATTAAGGACTTGCAACTTCCTTCCTCCCCCAGGCTGGCGTAAGCAAGCACAGCCCGAGGCTGTACAGAGCCTTCACACAGGCAAGGAACACTCCAGAGGGAAACTGTTGAGTGCAACAGAGGATTAGGGAAGATGCAAACTCTATTGGCTCTGACAGACTTGTCTCAGCTGGGGCAGGATCATGCTCCTGGACCTTCTCTCCATATAAATGACAGCAAGCAAGGTACTGGAAAAATTGCAGCACTTTGTTTTAGTGCTTTGCCAACCTGACTGCTGCACACTTTTACCAGACAAGCACAACATTTTCTACTCAAATGATATTTCATCTGCTAGACAAACATCCCCCCCTTTCTCCATCACTGACTAGGAGGTTAAAAATATACTGTTGACAGTCACTTACTATGTCCTAGGGGCCTTCATGATGACTGAGTGGCTATTCAGCCCTAAGTGCCCACCTGGGATTCCTGAACTTTGTTGCATCCTTCCTAATGAGCAGCTGAGTGCAAAAAAAATACCAAACCTGACCACTGACTGATGCTCAGCAAACAGCCAGCCACTCTGGTGATGCTCTTCTTTCGAACCTGAAATACCTGCTGCTTCTCTGCCATCCCTCAGTAATAGCAACAACTCCTTTCCTTTCATCACCAAGAATTTTTACTGAGTTCTACTTCCTTTCAGTGGAAATGTATTATGTTAGCCTGACCTTTTGTATTAAATCCTGCCCTTATCCAACCCTTTCTCAGGCAGCAAGCTGGCTGTGTGGCTGAGGAACCCCACCCTTGCCTATTCTTCCCTTTAGAAGCCCTTAGGGTAGGGGATTAGTCATGCCTCTTTATCATGCTATTTGGCCACTATGAAAAGGAAAAAGGAATTTTCATTATTTTATTTCATTTAACCTAATGGAATCATTAAAGAGAAATTAATATTGTCAGGGAAATTTTTTTCTTAATGAAAAATGTAGTTTTGTACAGGGAGAGCACATCCAAACCGACCACATTAAGTGACTATATTAAGTCTTAAGTGCAATTCCAAATACATCAAATATATGCAGAAAAACAGAATCAGGACTTTTAGTGGAATCAGACTTAGCATATTAATTTCTACTCACATTCTGTGGAACAATAGAAAGATTATTTTTAGTTCATGGCCATTTGGTTCGTGACCCAGTGGAACAGGATTTCCCCCCCACCCCCTGCCTTTTTTTTCCCATTTTTATGTAACTTAAGGTTAAATTTCTGATGATTGCTCTCAAACTAGCAATTTCTGATTCTCAAGAGCTAGCGTTTAATTTATGTTATGCTGTTAATATAGTTCTACATAAAATCAGAAAGAAAGGAGGCAAAATGATACATCTCCAAGTGCTTAAAAATACTGGGTTTAATTATCAGTATATAAACCTTGTATTCAAAGCCATAAAGCTGTACCCCTAAAGACTTACCTTTATGCATGTCAATAGTTTTGTTAGACCAGTCATTTTTATAAAACCCAACACCTTTGTAAGTGTCTATCAGATCAGGCAGCCTGCTTTCACATCTCAGTGCCACCAACTGGTTAGAGGATTAATTAAAAATTATCTGAATATCCGTTTCAGTTTCACTCACTGTCCTTTGTCCCTCTTGGGGAAGGTGCTTAAAATTGCCTTCCTTAGGAAGGCATGCAAAGGTTTGCCCAGTAGAGGGATACTAGGACAAAATAAACTCAGCCTATGAAACCCAAAGGGAGCTATTATATGCTTCACACATTGGAAATCAGGGAATTCATTTAAGAGCATGAATAAAGATTCAGAAAATTGTTTTCAGCTACCACTTTCAGAAAACTCAAATTAAGTGGGTTGGACACTGGAAATGAAAGGAAGCAAAACTACCCCATTCTGGCAGGGGGTCTGTGAACACAAAACCATTTCCAGATTTAAGAAATACTTCAATTAAATTGTTTCTTAGTGTTCATTTCCAGTGAAAAAAACTGGTTTGTTTTTTTTTCACTTTATGTTACAACACAAGATAAATGTGGATTTAGGCCAAAAGGCAATACTGGTATGACAAAAGTAACACCAACATGCACTAAATTAAAAAAATAAGAGAGGAGGCAGGAAAGAAGAACAAAAAGAAAAGGACTTTCTAAGCAGAGCAATAAATAACCTCCCTTAAACACGCTCTGTTACAACTGAACAAGGTATCATTGCACTTCCCAGCTTTCTCAGTAGATCTTCAACCAGCTGAAAAGTGTGCAGGAAGTCTTCACCCCTCTCAGCATCCTCTGGAAGATGTGGTCCTTGCTCCCTACACTGCATGCTATGAGTCAGATATTTTCAGCACCTCTTGCAGCTCACTGTTGGCTCCCTGCAGATGAGTTCTTGTCTCCTGGGCACAGAAGGAGAGTCTGGGCCATGGAGTGAGCAAACCCAAGTGCTGCTGCAGCGGCCAGACAGGAGCTTGCATTTCCCCATCCGCAGACGAGCAATCGGCGAGACAAACGTGTTGGGAAATAAGGCAGTGCTGGGTTTCATTAATTCTGATTCAGAGTTTCATAAATGGAAGCAGACACCCTGGCCAGTCTGCCTTTGGCACATGGTCTTGTGCTGATAATGGACTTCACTCTGGGAGACTTATTCCCTGAACCAATGGAAACCAGGTGAATGGGAAGAGACAAGCCTGCATTTGTCAGAGGAGTTTAGGCAGTTTAGGCAGAGGCCAGCAGAAAAACAGGAAAGTACCAGCCTCAAAGAAAATTACTCATTCAGTCCTAACAGCTAGAGAAAGGATAACACAATGGTAATTCCTGCTAAGGTGACAATGGAAAGCCAAAAAACCGTATTGCGTTTGTTAGGAAAGGAAATTAAGTGGCTCTCCATGCATGGCAGAAGAACATAAAGGAACTTAACTTTGGGACATGACCGCTCACAAAACTACACAGACATATCTGCAAAAGGGATGGAAAAGAGACCAGAATCTTGGCTTGTGATCAAAACTCTAAGTACTGATAATCTTATTCTTAATAGCTATTATTGATACGTGGTAATGCAAAGTTTTCCCTGGCAAAGTCACTTCAGACAAATGTGTTCCTAGGAGGCAAGAATAGTCTGTTGGAAAGGAAAATTACATGGGAAACACATGCAATGAATAGACAGAATTATATGAGAACTACACACTAGGAATATGTGAAACTTCCCCCTTCCTTTAAGGCACCTAACGTAGTAAAGAAAGAGGTAGTTCTCCCATCATATGGGTGCTCCAAGAACCTTGTGGAAAAGGATCTGGGCCATCAGCACAGAAAACCTGTTCCTCTGCATGCATTCCCAGGGTTGAAGTGCCCATAGGGACCCCTCGAGCACAAACACAGGTTGATGACAAGAGGGAGCCAGAGCTGCATATGTAGCTATTGACATCCAAAAGCAATTGCAAGACCAAATTTAGGGAAACAGCCTTAGGATGATGCTGCCTGCATTACATATCCTCCTGCTGGCTAGCCTTCCCAGGACACACGAGAAGCCACACAGCAGAATAAACACAAGGAGCTGACAGATACCTGCCTTAGTTCAGCTGCTCTCATCATCCGGGGAAAAAAAAAGACAGCTGGGGAAGAGTTTCTGCAGTGTGAGTGGACTAAAACTACTGTTGTGAGGAGGGATGAAGAAATCAGTTTCCTGGGATCTTCTATTCTGATTAATTAGAGCACCATCTCAACAAGGCTCCATTTTAAGGAGGCAATTACCAAACTCCAGCACCTTCTAGGATACTTCCAAAATCAATTCTCATCTAAGACAGCCGTATAAAAGTAATTGTGCAACTGTGATGCATTGGCATGAAGAATATTGTGTAACCTGAAAACATAAAAGAAAAAGTCTATCTGCAAAACACTGGAGCTGAAGGGATGGATCTGTAGTGCTGGTACTGTTCGAATATCCTGCAAGAGGCAAAAAGTGTCTCCAGTTTATAAAGCCACTTCTGAAAAGCAGAAAGCCTTCTTTTGGAATGTATCAGATAGCACATATTTTTAGAAGCTGCCTAAGGAAGATGACGTCACTGCATTTGCAAAAATTGCTCTTCTTTACAACTGACCAATTTTCAGAACAGCCCAAAAATACTGAGGAAACACAAAGCCCCCAAACTCAACAGCTGTCCCATTCAGATCAGTTGGCTTCTAGCAAGTCTCATTAGCAACATCCCAAAAGAAATTAGGGAAAAGGCAATCCTGAAAAAGACTAAACACTCTCAGCATAATTTCTAGAGGATTTTTTTTGGTATATGTGGCTGTGTGACAACATCCAGAATGTAACTTGTTTAGTGTGATGCATAATGAGATCACATTCAAAATGTGCCTGTACGATTGTGTGGAGGCCATGTATCCATTTGAACAAAG
>VZRL01006030.1:1286007-1303927 GCA_013397895.1 Origma solitaria
GGCCAAGGGCGGGTGCGCCGTGCGGGGGGCGGGAGAGGGGCCCCGGGCGCGGCCGCTCGCCGCTGCGAGGGGAGGAAGGGGTTAATGCGCGGAATGGGTGTCCCTATGGAAGGATGAGAGCGGTGCACCATGAAAGGTGAAGGCGGTGCGATTCGAAGCGGCGGCGCTGCGGGCAGCAGCGTTGGTTTGAGAGCAGATGTTTGCCCGAGGATTGGGGCGTGCAGGGATGCTCACAAGGGATGCTTTTCCGCGAAATTCCCCGGTCTAGACAGAGCAGTTTTTCGGGATGTGCTTGTGCTGTCAGGCAGCGTTACAAACATGTCGTTATGGAGCGGCATCGCTGTGATGCTGACAAGCGCTGCCATGTAACGCAGCGCGAGATGCGCTCTCGTCTCGACTCATCCTCGGAGAAACAGCGTTTTACCGCCGCCAGCAGAACGCGGAGCAGAGCGCCTCGAACCGCGGACCTCTCTGCCGTGCAGAACGGAAGATTTCTCCAGCCACCTGATGAATAAGTGCAGATGGTGCTCGCAGAAAGTCTGTTTCAAAAGTCACCGAGTTTCTTTTAAATTGGAACGTTGAGTTTTACCTTGGTCGCTCTAGAGGGGCGACCTCTGAGCAATAAATAAACATTGAATGGCAGTGAAGGGAAGGAGTGAGCTCCTCGTTCTCTCAGCCTGTTTGTGTCTTGCACCTGGCATAAACACAGTGGGACTTACGAGGGGCCACTACTTCCAAAGGAAAAAAAAATGTAAATAAACCTTATTTAACTGAAACAGCATAAAAGTAATGTTTGTAGTAAAGCCAGCGCAGAGAAGGGGCTGGTAAGGGAATGGCTTTTATCTGTCATGGCTCTATTTCACACCCAGCAAGGCCTGCTCTCTTTTGAGTGTGGATCCAAGTGCTGGAGCTCAAGCTCAAACCCATTGAAAAGAGCAATGGGGAAGGCTCATTATCCATCCTTCCAGTGGATTACCAACTCTTCAGGGATGAAAGATTTATTATTCCCATGTCCTGGACCTAATTGCACTTAATCCTAAACAAGTCTAGGTTTTAAAAGCACAATAAGGTGTTTATAGCACTCTAGAAATTTCCAGAAAAAATACAGGAGAATTGTGTATAAAATGATGTGCTGAATGGCCTTATGAGGAGAAGAATGTTTTGGGAGGGAGGGAGGGAGAAATGCTTAATACATAGGAGAATGCTGTGGGGGAATGGTGATACTGTTGTTGGGATAGGAAGCTTCTGCTTAAACATGGATCCCACAAGTTACTGTTTTCTGTCTGTATCTCGTACTGCCTATCTTCTAAAATTCAGCACTGACTGATCTTGTGATCTAAAACCTCAGGAATTTGAGTGTTTCTGTTCCTGGGCCTGATACTGACTTCTTGTGAGAATCTGTCTATCTTGCACCCATCTGGAGCCCCGAGATGGTAACTGAGTAGTCATGTGCAAATGTCAGAGGCAGGGGGACTTCCCCCAAAGTTAAAAATGGCAGTTACGTGATTAGTTTAGATATGTGTCTTTTATTTTTTCCCCATCTTGATTTTTATTTTTTACTCTGTCTTGAATTCTCTGTTCATAAAATGAAAGTACATCTCTTCAGATCTGAGCTGTTAAAAAGCCTACAATCTATACCTTAGCTCATACATAAATTCACTACTTTCAGCTCATCTAAATTAGTTTGTTTTTCTTTTCCTGGGGAAACATAAGCTGAAAGACATTCCAGGTGTCAGCATTGCTTAATTGAGTATGAGATTATTCCTTTGCACCATTCCTTTCTTTTTTTCTTCAATAGAGGCAATTACTGTGGCTGGCCTCTAATGGCATTTATTTTCAAAGATAAGCATCATCATATTAGACCTTTCTTTCCTAGTATTATTACAGGCTCATTTGGCAGCATATCTCTTACACTATTGCTCTATGAAAATAGCACAAATTGTTATCAGGCCATGTTATATGAAAAAGCTGAAATTTTATTGCAAATGTGAGGAGGTATTTTTCCATTTATGTGTGACATGAACTAATTGCAAATGTCGGATGGGGAGTTGTTCTCCCTTCATACCTGGACAGAAAGTCCAATAATTAGGAGCTGGAACCACCTAATTGTTGTAGATCAAAATGTGAATTTTCACTGACAAAACAGTGCAGACACTAATGCTTCATGGGTCCTGTTCAAACCTGTCTGCTTCTGTTCAGAGTTCGTAATTCAGGGTGTTGAAATTATGAAGGTAGGCTTTGGGAGCTTTTCTGGAGAAAAACCCAGTCTTGTTAATGTCTGAATGTTTCACTAACGCTGTTTGATTTTGATAAAATCATATGGCAACTTTAAAAGGCACAAAAATCTTGGTTTGGGCAGTTTTCATGGTAAAGGCAAACCAGAGTTTTCTAGCTGAAATTAAAGCATAATTTTTATTTCAATTTTCTATTGAATTGTTAAAAAATGAAATTTTCTAGAAAAGGAAGGAATGAAATTATTGTTTTAACAGTGCTTCACAGAAATGACAAGGTTCTGACCTGATGTATTAACAGCAGGCTCAAGGATTCTCCCAGAGAAGTCAAGAGAAGTGCCCTACTGTAACACTGCACATATTTAATCAACAGCAACAGACCTGATAGAAAAATAAGTGATTTCAAACAAGTCAGAGATACAGAGAGGAAGCTTTTAAACTGCCCCAGCAAAAGCACCTTCTGAGGGGCAGTGAGGAGACCTTTTTAATCAGAGCCCCTTAACTGGGAGTTCAGAAAGCTGCATCTGAAAGAAGGCAGGTGAGTTTTGTTTCTAAGCAGCTGCTCAGAAATCCCTGACAAGGGCAGAGGAGCTGTGTCTTCCCTTCGAGGAGCCATTGGTGCTGACCAGGTTGTTCAGAACAGATTCTTCTCACAGGATGGCTTTCCTCTCTCTGACACTTGGGGATTTGGGGTAACTGCATGGACAATAGTGGGGTTTTTCAGCCATTTAAGTGATGTGGAGCAGTCTCTGTGTTTTTGAGCCCACAGCTGGGAAGTATTTTGGGGGAGCACTGTGCAGACATGGGCAGGAGGGTGTTTGGGCATGGCTGAGATGAAAGCACGGGTCTCTCTTTCAGACATTGGTGGGTAATGAAATGCTGAGCAAGAACATGTCCCGCAGCGAGGCTGCTGCTGCAGGGCCCTGCTGTGGGCTGGGACCCTCCTGCTCTGCCGGAATGAAGCTCATTTACAGGCTGAGATGGTCTCACAACCTGCTTGTTCACAGGCTTGAAGGGACATTTGCACCAAACCCTGAGGTTCATCTGCTGGTGTGCAGGACATGCATTCATCACATATTTGTGTAATTCGCAAACCTCTCCCATTTTTCCTTCTGTCTGAAGCCCTGATGCAGCCATGACTTTCCATGGACAGCCCCAAAGCTGCTGAAGTACTGAGCTTGCTTAGCCTGTGGATGAGAAACTGAGGAAGGAGGTAGCTGCATGCCTGGCAGCAGCGTGACAATAACCAGTAATGAGAGAGGAGTGCTCCATCTGTTCAGACTATTCAGCTCTTTTGCATGGCTGCCCACGTGGCCAGGTATTTGCCATTAAATAAGATGATTAATTCCTTGACAAGTTGGTATCTGGCCTAGCAGTCCGGCATTTCCTTTCGGCATCTGTGGCTGCTTTGAGGAATGCAGCCTTACAGAATTTTACTAATTATCTAATAGCTTCTCAATCTCTTGTTTCAGTACAGGGAACTGCTGTTAATTAATTGCAGATCTTTGGCATACCATTCTTTACTGATTCCCCTAGTAAATATGTTTAACACTTGCCTTGGCTTCCTGTACATGATTCATTCAGTTGGTAAGTGATCCATCTTTGTTTGCTGTCAAAGTCTTTGAGTTGGAAGAGGACTTTAATCATGTTTCTTGGCTTTCCTGAATAGAGAGAAGAAATGGAGTCAAAAAGCACGCAATGGTAGCACAGTCAAAGAAAAGCCATGGCCTGGGTTTCTTTCACCAATAAAAAAGTTGTGTAAGCTTCAATTTCCCTTTCATTTTCATAGAGAACATACTGGAAACATCTATTCAGCCAAAGACATGAAACTAAAACAAAGAAACAAAAACATCTTGAAAGGAGGAAAGAAGGCACTTTCCCAGCTTATGCATTAATTAAGACCAGTCAAAGAAAACGGCTTCAAAGGAAGGAGGAAGCCAGTGGTAAGCACGGCTGCAACTGCTTTTAATGGGCTCTAGCAATGACATGCATGGCAGGCAGAGCCATGGCAGGCATCAATGCAGCAGTGGCAGTTCAAAGGCGACAGAGAAAAAGTTGGAGGCAGAACTGAAGTTACTGAATAGTAAAATTGTTTCACTAGCAGATTTGTCAGCCGCACTATGGGACAAAGGAACTTGTTTAGCAGAGCACGATCATCTTGAGAACCATAAACACTGCTGGTTTAAAGATAAAATCAAAGGCCTTGAGAGCAAAGCAGTAGACATAAAAGTATGCATAACTGGCTTTCCTGGAGGTGAAGAGGTTTGCATCCCTGTCAAACAATTCCGAAAGAAGCTGTTAAATGCCCCAGGTCACTCGCACCCTTAGCAGCCACTCTTTCTCTGGGTGGAAGCCTGTGCAGAGCTGCACGAATGTACAGCAGGATTGGTAGGTTTTCTGCACATCTCCTCAGCAGTGGTGATTTGGGAGCCTTGCAGAAAAAAAAAAAAAAAAAAAAAAAAAGCTCGGTGCAACCTACAACATACTATTGTAAATATTTTATACAAGTAATAAATGGATTTGTTTAGCAGTGAAAGACAGGGCTTTATTATGTTCTTTCTATGCATATTTATTCTCAGTGCTTTTCAGCCTGTGTCCCACATCCAGCTGTCTGAGAAACCAGCTGGTAATTTGCTGTTTCTTTTTGACAAACACTTCAAGCTCATGCTTTCAAAACTTCCCAGGTCCCTTCATCAGCAGCCAGCAGCACGTGTGCAATTTTACAGGGACATGATGTCTACAGAGAAGCCTCCTAAAATCAAGATGTCTCTCCTTGCTTTATTCCAAAGTGGCACAGTGAAGATGGAGCAAATGAGCGATGACACACAGTTTAATGCTATCAAAAACTGCATTCAGAGAGATGCAGCTGACAGACACAGGAGGGAAGCGATCACTACCCTCAGGGAGGCTTTAGTGTCAAAAGTGTGTGAATACACATCCCCTGGTAAAAGCGTGGCTCACCCTGCAGTGTTCAGGCAATATCACACTCTCATGTGATCTGAGTATCAAAGGCATGGCTGTCCCTAGATGTGCTCAGATAAGATTCACATCTGAAGAGGATCTTCCACTTTGATCTGGAGATGTAGAGGTCTGAAAAATGTACCACATCCACCACATCCTCCATGGTTTCTTCTCATGTTTAGTCATCCTCCATGTGAAAAAACCTACATCGTGTTGCTAATTTAATGTTATCTAGCTTTGGTTTCCCACCACTGATTTCTGTGACTTGCTCTGACAGAGATATCCTTCTCATATCTGCTGTGCTTCTCCTGAGAAAGTGCTTCAGTGTCACAAGTGCTTTACTTCTTGAACTCACTTCTGATAAATAAAAGATATTAAAACTCTATTTCTCACCAAAAGGCGTTCCCAACAGGTCTCATGCTGCTTTTGGAGGCTCTTATTTTGCACATTCCCTTGACATCCTTTTTCTGCATTGTCTTATGGAGAGGTAAAATTCAGCCTTTGTAACCTATTCACTTGCTCCTGGGCACAAAGTGTGGGATCATTTTAGCTCTCTTTTGCTCACCAACATATGAGGGGCACCAGTGGAGCTGGCTGCTCATCTTTTTTCTGCTTCCTAGCCAGTTTAGTCATTTCAGTTAAATATAATGTGTGACCCTGGTTCCTTCAAAGGAGGCGTCACTCCAAAGGGCTGAGGCTCCTCCATGGCTGGGGTTCGAGTGCACTTAGGTTTGCTCTAACAAGGGCTCTGTCCTGTGAGCAGCCAGGACAAAGGACTGGGGTCATCACAAAGAAGATTCTGCTTCTGGCTTTTTAGCAGGAATCTCTATTAGCAGCTAAGTCCTAAGGTTTTTCAAACTGCTGTTTTGTTCTAGATGCCAAGATTGTGTCCCTGAGTTGTGCCCCAAGGATCCAGACAGTGGGGATTTGTTTGGGTTGTTGGGGATTTGTTGGCCTGCGCAAAAAAACCCGCAGCCATTTGGGATAAACCCCACGTTTATTGTCTCCTTCCACTAGCCGGGGTGCCAAGATTTCACCATAAGGCATGTGACAATTAAATAAATGGCACCAATGGTTTCCCATTTTATAATTGCCATGGCAACTATATTGTAACTTAGACTGATAACGTTCCGTTTCTGGGGCTGTATCTCTCAAAACATGGCATAATTTAGCACCCAGAGCCATCCCACCAGCTTGCCAGCCACACCATACAGCAACATGTTGTTGCAGGAGTGCTGCTGGAGACTCCCATGCACAGGGTTGTTCTTCCATATTTCTTCCCAAATAATGCAGCATTTCAGAAGGGAAGGCTGTGTATTCAGTAGCTGGTTTTCTGAAGGGTGTATATTGCAATTTTCTGAGTGTCTGTAGGAGTGTGTGCTTAAGCCAAGTTCAAGTCCTTTACATGTTCCCTATACTTCAGGTTCCTTTCACATATAATCTTTCTAAATTTAGGGTATTGAGGTTAAATTCACTGTATGAGACATCTCCAGAGATGAGATATGTCTTTTCTGAGCCTCCAAAAACTGTGCTGCCTGCAGCCTACCGTGATCTTTAGATGCCATGCAACACATGCTATTCAAACATATAAACCAGGAAAATGAGATCTGTTTACCCGGCATGGATCAGAGGCAGTCCTATTTTTAAGTCTGCCTTGGGAATGTGGGAAGCAAAGTGTCTCAGGAGGAAATCCAGGCTGGAAAAAGTAGGCAGCCATACCAAGGCTCAGTTTTTTAATCTGAGTTGTGCTGCTGCTGGGCAGAGCTGTGCTGGCCTTGGGACAAGAAGAGGGCAGCTGGGGCAGGAGCAGGTGGCTCCATGTCCAGGTCCATCTGCCAGGTGTGGATCCCAAGGCCTCTCTCCAGGAGGAGCTCTCTTCCCTTCATATCTTGCTCTCACCAAAGCCCTCTTCGTCAAAAACTCACAGCTACTTTTGCCTTCTGCTTTCAGCCCTCCTGTTTCGTTTGTAGTCCTGCATCTGGTCCAATTCCTGCTCTGAAAACTCCTGAAGCCAGGAAAATGGGAAGAGTCTACAGCATCACTTGGCCTCTTTACAGCTCTCCTGTAGTTAGGTTGCAGGCAATATTGGGGGAAGGCAGCTCCCATGGAAAACGGGTTTGGTGTGGATGGTGTGTCCTGTGGGAAAAACTCACATCCTGGAAGGAAATGCTGGCTATCGTTATGTCAAGAGTCTCCGCTGACACTTCATCATGTTGCTATCTGAAAATGAATCATTTGCTGTTATAAACAAGTTCTAAGATGATTAAATGAAGCAGAGGAGGAGCAGCAATATTAGCCACATTCTCTGTCTGCAAAAGGGAGTTTATATTGGTGTTCTTGATATTTTCCATTTTATTTCTTAACAAGAGAACAAACCATTGTTTACACGACCTTTGGGGGCCATGTTCACTTCCCAGCTCTGCTGGGTAACGCTGGCCAAGCCATTTCACCTCTGGAGCTAATGGCTTTGATTTCACATCCTTCATCTGCTTGTCTTCTCAGATCAGCATTCCCCAAACTCCACCAGCCCACGGTCTACAAAAGGCAACACCACCCCTTGCTCTCCCTGTGAGCCTCGGTTTAACTTCTGAGTGTCCTGTGGCTGTGAGCAGCTTCGGGGAAAGTTCCACGAGCCATGAGCTGGTGTGGCCAGCAGGATCAGCTCGTGTGGTCAGTGGGATGGGCTAGCATGGCCAGTGGGGTGGGCTAGCATGGCCAGTGGGGTGACATTTTGGTGCAGGAGCTGCTGATGGTAGGATGGACACCTAAAGCCTTGGGGACAGGTACTTGGAGGAGCCCTGGTGTCAGGCCAGCTGTGAGTGTTAATGATGCTTGCTGATCTGGGAGTTCTTCAAACTGTTGAGAGAAGAAAAAGCCTTAAAAATTGCCTACCTGAAGCAGAACAGGGCTTAAATTGTATGTCTCAGTATTTCTAACCAACTTGTTTGAACAGCTTCTTGTGTGGTGTGCTGGCTGTTCTTGGTTTGATCCCTAGGCACATACATTCCCCTCATTACACAGTCCAGATGCCAAAGATGCCAGGTCCCGTAGGTCTCAGTAACAAAATCCTACTAAGTAACTACTCACATAATTCTGTGTCTAAAATGTAAGACATTTCCTTTCCTAATAGTGTCAGTAGATAAGCATATTGGTGATGTCAGGCAGTCGGATGTAGTTATAACAGGAACCAGGAATGGGATTTAAAAGTTCCAGGTCAGTTGTATCTCTCAAAATATGACATTGTTCCCTTGGAGGGTTCCTCCATATACCAACTGCCTCATTTTTTCAGCTGCCATAGACAGGCATGGAGCACAGCTTGCCTGTGCTGGCAGTGACAGCCAGAAGGATGCCCTGTGTTTAAATGTTAAATTTGAAGATACATTTAGGAATATTTCCCTGCCCGTTTTTCCTGGTAGACCTTTGAGCTCCGAAATACTTCTGCAGAGGACGTAGGTTACCCTTGTGAGGAATCTGACTCCCCAATGCACAGTCATTTTCAGTTTTCCCAAAGCGGTGTCGCTTTCATGTTGGCAGATAGGAGATGCTTGTGGTTAAGTGTAATCCAGTTTCAGTAGCAGAATAATATCTCTATTGTTCAGTCTAGTTTTTAATAGCTCTGTGATCCCACAAGCATATAAACAATGGGAGCTAAAGTATAAGGCTGGGAAGGTGAAATTGCCCATTCCGTAGTTGTCTGTGCACCTTCTCTGCTCATGGAACTGAAAAGCAGAAAGAAGGTTCAATTTTCGTTAAAGTTTAATATTGTAGAATATGACTCTGCATCCCGTGTGTGTCATACCACCTCTGATACTTCTGAACAAGAGGGACGAATGGCAGCCCTTACAGGTCCATGGCAAAGCAGAGCCCTTAAAATACTGAAATAAATGATCCTGGGAAGACTGAAGCCTCGGATGGGGATGGCAGTCGCTCCACAACGCTCCCCTCACCTGGGACAAATCACAGTCATTTGTGGCCAGGCTGTCGGAGCTGGCGACTGCAGACTGTGCACACCCAGGGAAATCTGCAATTCCAACAGCAGATGGCACAGTCCGAAAACTAAAATCAGCCTGCGAGGGGAAATATTGACTGGGCTGTGAATCTGGAGTTGCCCCAAGGGAATCCTGTGAGTCTACCGATTTGTCAGCCTAAGCAAACTCATTTTGAAAACAGTGTATTTGCTCTGTAGAAGAAATAATTTATAAAAGAAACTGCATATACGAGACACTCTGACAGCGGCAGATTTTAGTATAAGACTCTTAAGTGCAGCTGACAGCTTATTGTGTTAAATGCAAGTGTTAAGTGTTGTTAAGTGTAATTATAAGTTTTTTTGCATCCATTCCTTATAAATCACTTTTTCAGTCATCCTTGTATGATCTAGAAACCATTTACAGTGGTCATAGATACAAAGAAATTCTATTTACTGGAAAGAAAGTGAAGTCCCAGAATGATTTAATTGAACAGTAATGTCTTAAATTTGCTTTTATGTGGACATATTCATTTTGTGTTTCTTAACCATCATCCAGAATCTTACCAAATTAGGAAAAAAAAACGTGTTCTATTTGGAATTTTATGAACTAAGTGAAATTGGGGTATATCAACCCCATAGTCTCCAGCCCTCCACATATGAGGAAAGCAGTAGAGTAGACCTGGCACTTTGGTTCCATTACCAATTAGCATTTGGACAGGCAAATACACTTACTTTCGCACTTTTTCTACAAACTTACAGAGTAAAACCTAGAGATCTTCCTCCAATAGACAATATGGTAAGCCTGGATGTATAATACAGGAAAACCATTTCATGATGTTTAAGGAATTAAGAAACTAATCCATCCTTTTGATGCACTGAGGAATTGCTAGAGGAATTGTCTAGTGGTTAGAGCAGGAAACTGTGAGTCAAGGCATCTGTTCTCCCCTTTTGTCAGTGAATCATTTCCTCTTCTTCAGGTCCCACAAAACACCCAGACAGAATCTCTCCCCAAGTAAAATATACTCTTTACCAAATCTGGTCCCCATGTAGCTCCCAGGCTCGTGATAGAAGCTTTCGTGTTAGAGTCAGAAAGTTGTAGATGTCAAAATAGAAAGATGTCTTGTAGTCCTGTATGTGAATTTTCCCTCTGCAGGCTTTACAGAGCCCAGAGCTCTGTTATCAGCTGCCCTGCGAGAGCACATGAAAGCAGCAATGTCAGCATGGTCCTCATTTCAGTAAATGTCAAAGTGAAGAAAAAAAGAATTTTCCAGTGCTAAGAAGCACGTAGTTTGTATTAACAATGTTTAAGGACTGGACTATCCACCGCTGTTGAGGATCTGATGACTTTCTTGCAGTTAGAAAGAGGCTGTTGTATTCAGAGAGAGATTCAATCCACAAATCTTAGATTTCTTCCTTGGGATAGGATGAATTATTTTCTGGAGCTGCCTGTCTCTACTGTTCATAGAAGGAAATGTCAAGCAATTTTACTCCTGACTTACTGCCTCAATTCAGTGCTTAAATGGGCATCCCAAACTCCTGCCGTAGGAGTCAGACCACATTAATTAGATACTCTTCCTAATTAGATATTAGGAAGAAATTATTTACTGTGGGGGTGGGGAGACGTGGGAACAGGCTGCCCAGAGAAGCTGTGAATGCCAAATCCCCGTGTTCAAGGCCAGGTTGGATGGGGCTTTGAGCAGCCTGGTCTGGTGGAAGGTGTCCCTGCCCGTGGCTGGGGATTGGAACTCCAACCGAAGCCATTCTGTGATTCAGTGATTAAGCACCAACTCACTGAAGTTGATCAGAAGTGTATTTGTCGCTGTGTTGTGCTTCCAGCAGTTGCTGCTGCTGCTGTTTTTGGAGTTGCCACACGTTCCCTGCCTGCCATCGCTGCACACCAAGCACTGCTGCTGCTCTTCTGCTCGGGGTGTTTGCCCAGAACAGCATCTTCCCCGAGGCAGCAGCAGAGAAACAGCACAAGGCTTTCCTGCCCCACACACCAATCGCTCATCCTCTCCCACTGCTAATCAAGCAAACAAAAATATGTGGTCTCAGAGATAACAAGGATTAAAGGTTTTGCAGATATTTCCCAGAGGGATTCCAGGCATTCCCATATTTGCAGTGATTCCCAGAAGTTTACATCCCTGTTGCCTATGCAGGGAGAGCAGTGGTTTTCAGTGTTCCGAGAAACATGAGTTCTAAGTCAAATAACTTTGCAGAAATGTCTCAAATATTTGAGATTCTTTCTTAAAAAATATCTGTCTAACACAAGAGGAGATTAACCTCACCTAACTGCAGCTTTCTAAAAGTTAGAGCGGGTGAGCAGGAACCCTCAGTAACCGATGCAGGCAGGGAAGCAATCTCAGACAATGAATGTATGAAAGAAATAATGCCTTAAACAAGGGAATAACAATGGCCTATTCTGTTCTTCCTCTATTTGTCTTAAAAACAATTCCAACTGTAGCTTTCTCAGGGAGAAAAGAATGTTCAATTTCCTTTCTCTGTTAAAATTCAGTTTGCGTTTTCCTGATTTCTCCCAATTGGTATGGTTTTTTCCTGCTCGTCTGTCGTCTGAGGCTGCTGTGGTTCGGGTGAATGAATGTAGAAACATGGATTGTAGATGTTTACATCTGATCTAGCTATTTTGAGCTCTGATTGAAAATTCTTCTACTGAGTGGTATTTCTTGTTCTAGGGTAGAGTAGGCCTAATGAAAAGCACCCCGGAGATGCTTATTTGTCCTCATTCAAAATGGGGGAGCCTGGGGTCACTAGCTCTGGTGTGCATATCTGCGCTGCAAATGTCTAAAATTAGGTGGGATAAATCTCATGCAAAGAGCTTGATACTTTAAGCCCCTGTTCAGCAAAGCACTTACTGACAGCATAAAATGAAGCCTGGGCTTTAATGCTTTGCTGAGCTGAAGCCTCAATTACTTAAGGAATGAGAAGACAGTCGTGGGGATCATAGCAGTCAAGCTTGTGCAAGGCTTATGTTGGATTTCCACCATGCAGTCCTACATACCGCTCTGCTCCTCTGCAGAAAACACTCTTCTTCCTTCAATTTCCTCCTCCAAACACAATTTATTTCCAACCCCTCCCGGGGCTCCCTCTCCCTGGCTGAGTCACCCGCACTGTGTAGCCCAAAACAGGGCCAGGCGAGCCAGGGGCGCCGCAGACTGCCAGGATCCTCAGCCACAGCCTCTCACTGCTTCTCAGCCTTTGGGGCTTTTGGCTTCAGTGTTCAGCATCAAATTCTTCACCACCCGGCTGAAAACTTTGCTCGACAGTGGCAAGGATAAACAAATATCCGGTGGTGGGATGAGTGAGCTTCGTGTAATTTGGGGCTTTTTTTAAACTCCCCCACATTGGTGGCTGGAGCTGGAAGCCTGACCTTTTGGGGTGTGTTGGCACCAGCAACCTCCAGGACCTGTATTGGGCTGCTGGCCTGGGTCACTGTGCTGTCCTGGGCACAGCCAGCCCCAAAACACTCTCCATGTCCTGCCACCTCCTTCTGGCTACCAGGAAAACCTGGCTGTGGGAAAAAACCTTGAAGTTATGTTAATTCATAGAATCATTTAGGGTGGAAAAGACCTCTAAGATCATAGAGTCCAACCATTAACCAGCACTGCCAAGTCACCCGCAAAGCCATGTCCCTGAGCGCCACATCTGCATGCCTTTCTTTTAAATACCTCCATGGGAGTGACTCAATTATTTTTACAGTCACCTTACACCTTTAGGGCAAAAACCTAATCATCACTTTTGTGCAGAAATAAGTTACATTCATCTCCTGAGCCTGGCCAGGGCATTTGGGTGCAAAAATTAAATAATGGCAGAGATTTATTATTGTTGTGCTCATGCTGTAAAGATGTCAGAGGAGAAGTCAAAATACTCAAATCAAATTGACATGCTTTGTTTATATGTGCCACCACTGCTACATGAGAAATGAAGATATTAAATTACCAAACTGAGATCAGCCACCAGAATGAATTGCTGCAACCCTGAGGATGTGCAGAGAGCAGACTAAGTGAAAAGTGATAACTATAAAAATACAGGGACACCATTGTGATATTTTTTCCCCATTGTTACTACAATTTAGGCTCTGTACTCCTTGCTGGTTAATAAAATCAATGGAGGCTCAATCCCAAGTATTGAGCAATACTGGTATTGATAATCACAGACACTTGAATTCACATAAGTCGTTAACTACCTAATAAGCCAAATAAGTAAATTAAACCCAGTAGTGGCAACTCAAATGTAACTGAGAATTCAATTAAGTCCAGTGACTGTCACTGCCATGGGCATGGGGACTATGTTAAGGGACAAGGGAGACCAAGGTCAGCATTACTTGAAATAATCATAATTTTTCTGGGCTACATTATGTTTCTTTCCATAACTTCGCAGAACTGATGTCCATTTCCTTGTGTCAAGTGCTGATGCCATGTTTACAAGTGCAAGTATGAATCATTTTCAAATGCATTTTTGCTTGTTTTTCTTCTGGCATTTTCTATAAGAGTGGTTGCAGATGTCCATGTAAAAAAATTCAAAGCATTCTGGCTTTCACTCCATTAGGATTCAAAAACTTTGTAAGATAATGAGGCATACTTAAGTTTCTGGTTTTTCTTCCTGATGATGCACTTCCAATTTTAAAACGAGAAATAAATAGTTTTTTCTTCCAATTAATTCTGTCAAGTTTTTATTATTAGATTTTCATACATTTAGCAATAAATATTGTATTTTTACCTTTTTTACCCCTTTTATTTACAAGAAACTATGTCAATATTCGCAGTAAGCTGCAGGCTGGAAAATAGATGTGTGTGTGTGTTATAACTTCCAGAAATGCTTTTTGGTAACATAAATAAATGGAGTTTTGGAGTCTTTCAAGGTGGGAAAGCCTTTCTAGTAGAAGTTAAAACACTGTTAATGAGAAACGTTTAATCTCTTTGACAAGTTCTCAGTGAGAAATGTGTGAGTAAGATTTTTGTTAGCTTTTCTTTGTCATTATATCATATATGAATTAAAATATCCCTGTAAAATAAGCTGTATGGATAGGTTTAATTTTCCGTTACTCTAAGAGTAGTATCAAGGACAAATTTGCCTACAGTTCTTATTTCTAATTGTCAAGTGCTCAAAATGTAATGAGTAATTAAAAGCTACTAGCAGTGCAAAAAATGTATAAATTCAATAATAGTAATTAAACTCCCTCCTTGCATAACTCACAAGGTTTCACAATTCTCTAGCATTTCTCTTTTATATAAGAAAACGACTGAGTCAGAGACTTCAACACATTTTCACAAGCTCAGTTGGTGCACGGCCCCTGTTTGCTTCCCATCCACGGTCATGAGATGATGTAGATCCAATTAAGGCTGCGGGTTAGATATTCATGACACAACCCTGATGACTGCGTGCAGCAAAATTGCATAATGTCTTTGCAAATCTTATTTGAATGAATGAGCCTTTGAATTAAAAAGTGATGTAAAGCTCAGTCCTGCCCTTTCAGATGCTGTATTTCACTACTCACTTTCGAGAATAAGCAGGTGGCGAGATGAGCCTTTGCTTTCCCCATGACAGCCTGGAGGCAATGACTGGGCACTCAGGGTCCTCCTCTGACTCAGTGGTTTTTATAAAAGCAAGGTATCCAGTGAGGAGTCAGAGTTTAGGCATTTTATAATATAGCCGTTATTCCCTTGGCATTTATTTTGGTTTAATTGTATTTATCTGGGGGGCTGTAAGGCTTCTGCCCACAGAAGGAAACTGTTGTAAAATGGAAAGATACAATCATGTGCATGGCAGCATCTTGGCTCTATAAATATAGGGGAAGCCTAAATTTTTCAGTATTAATTTGTGGCACCTGCTTTATCTGTGAAACTGAAGTTCCCATGTGCAGCAGTGCACCACGCTGCCATTGATAACCAGCATGCCTGAAGCTGAGGTCATGTAAAACCTTTTGTTTTGATGATACCATCGGGGCAGGAGTGAGCATTTAATAAAGTAACCTTGCCTCTTCGTGCTAGTCTAGATCATAAAGCCCCTAAATTGCCTGCAGAGTGCTGTACCACATCACTGCATTACATAAAATTGCATCTCTGGCGTCACTCAGTACATTTCCAAGGGAAGGAAAAATAATGCTCGCTGACCTGCCTTTGGGTGTGAGCTGTGCTGAAAGCACTTACAGCTGTTGACAACGAGCCCTCAAAAACCTGTCCCACTCGAAAACCCATCCCTAGCCTTTTCAGAAGAGCAGACAGGCAGAGCAGATCAGGGCAGCGATTTCAGCTTGCCATCCTCTGACTCTGCAGGACTGCCAAAATCGCCATAATCCAGTTGATATCCAGCTCAAGGAATTAAATGTTTTGACCTACAGGTAGCTCACTAGTAGTGCACTAGTGTTTTGCTCTCTTCCCTGGACAGTAAGAGCCTCAAACATGGAGGACAATTTTTTCTCGCTTCCCTCAGGAATTAGTTGCCACTGCCTGAGATAATTCCTCTGCTACCTCTTTCTCTGTCTGCAGCCTGGTGAGATGCCAGAGGATTGGGAAGGGCATAGGGGTTTGCTGACCATCTTCCTCTTCAAAAGCTGCTCCTATGCCTTGGCCAGGCAGTAAATGAGAAAGTAGGTTTGCAGTGGAGTTCATCCCCCTGGGAGACAGGTCACAGCCTGGCAAGAAATCCAGCTACAAAACTGATTACTTGTTTCACCACAGGAGGAAACCACTGTTTTCAGAGATGAAAAAATAATAGGAGCAAGGGAGAAACCTCTCACCTACTCCAGCATAACCAAGTGGTCACAATCCTTATTCCAGATGTGGTGAGAGGACATGGAAGCTTTCTAAATTTAGTTTTACAAACAGTATGTTTTTTCCTGAGGGGGAGGGGGGGGGAAAGAAAACCCCCTAAAAACAAAACAAACAAAAAAACCACACCAAAATCAAAACACCTCTAGAAAGACTACATCTACTTATAAATCTGGTTTAAGTTTGGCCAAAAATATTGACCTTTAAAATGGAGGCATATTTTTTGAAAACATTACTTTCGTATCCCTTCCTGGCTTTTTCTAAACAAAACTTTTTACTTTTCACTGCAGAAAGGCATCTTGAATTTTAAAATTATCTTAAATTTACCAAAAAAAGTCTTTGAAGGCTTAAGTTCTATCTTCCCCAAGAGGCACATTGGTTTAGATCAAAAAGATCTTAGATGGTACCAAGAGTATTTCTCATCTCCAGAAACCCCAAACTTCTGTTTCTTGGTTCAACTTAAGGCAAAACTCCCCCTCTAACTGTTCATTAAATCTCTGCCTAAACAGGAAATGTTTTCATACTCAGATATAGATTGTGGAGGAAACGTCAAGCCCCTATTCTCATGTCTAGTTATTTGTAGAGAGGACATTGGAATTCTGGTCTAGGCAAAGGTCCCTGATGCTGATCTGTTAGTTACCTTTGTGCAATAATTTTCTCCTGTGTTAAGCAAAATCACTCCCTTTTCTCCCCCTCCAAAGCAGATACACATAATCTAAAAAAATAATTTTGGTTCGTATTAACCAAAATTTTCAGCTAGGGAAGGTTTCTGTAGGAAACTTTTAACCCTCTCTGGTTGCTGGAGTACTTGTGGAGTGATTTCCTTTCACATTTCAACAATGGAAAAAGCTGTTTCAGGGGTGATAAATGAAGAAATACATTCACAAAAAGCATTGTTGCTGAGGGAGGCAGGGATTCAAGCCACTTACACCCCAGGGGAAGGGAGCAGAGGGGCAGCCTGTCTGTCCTCAGCAATGCAGTCAGGACTGGCAGGGAGCAGGATTGGTTAAAGCCCCTGTAACTTCTAAAAAGGTTGACTTAATAGGTATTCCCATGGGAGTATATTCCAGAGGCAGCACAGGGACTTCAGGGGGAGTTAGGGAGCCCATGAAGCAATTAAACGTAATATATTTTTAAGGTTTTTTAAAGTATTGGGAGATGCAGAAGACCACCTGTGCAGAAGTTAAACTATTTATGGCAAAACACCCTCATAATTAAAAAGAGGAATTAATTGTCTCGCAGACAGAAAGGCTCTTGCTTTTTTTCCCCCTGTGTAGGTAAGAAAGATAAATCAGGAAATGAGAATCTGAGAAAGAAATGGTGAAAATGCTAATTTTATTTGTCTACATTGCTGCTAACTTTAAGCCATGCAGATTCAGTGCAGGTGAGTGAGATTATCACAGCCATTTTCAGGAGTGAGAGGTGGCATTTGCCCAGGGTGGTTCTTCTGGTGATGGAGAAGCAGATTTCAGTAAGATTTATTTAATGAAGACACTCCATTGAAACAGGAGCCCAAATTGCCAGTTTGATATTGCAAAGTCCCAAAATCTCTTCTCCACCTGAGGGAGGAAGAAACAGAGACAGGGTGGAGGGGTTATGTTTTCGTTGTTTGGGGGTTTTGAGAACATTCTCTTCGATGCAATATAAGTGAATTCTTGGGTGTTTTGCCCTTCTCTGTAAAGTAAGGATGTATAAAGATCAGTTGTATGCAGTACAGAGAGGAGAGATGATGGAAAAACAAAGATAAAACATCCTTTCATTTGTACCTAAGCACAAAATTGCTGATGCCCTGCCCAGCCATGGGGACAGTTGCTCAAAAATCACAAATCACACAGAAATTGTAACAGGGCCAAGCTAGGCATGCGGCAGCAGACTGGTTTGGTTTTTTGTCTTTTGTTGTTGTTTTTTTTTTAATTTGGGGGGTTTTTGTTTGTTTTTTGTTTGGGGGGTTTGGGTTTTTTTTTGTTTTGTTT
>VZRL01006030.1:1303992-1402921 GCA_013397895.1 Origma solitaria
TTTGTTTTGGTTTTTTTTTTTTTTTGGTTTGTTTTTTTTTTTTGGGTGGGGTTTTTTTGGTTTTTTTTTTTGTTTTTTTTTTTTTTCCCTTTTTTTTTTTTTTTTTAAAATTCAGGACTCTTCCCCCCGGAAAGTCTCCATTTCAATGTCACAGCTCTTCCCTGTTGGCTGCCAGAACCTTGGCACCGTCGCTCCATCCTCATGCCCCCGGGGCTGCCCGCACGGCCCCGGCGCAAGGACGGCCTCGCCCAGCCCCGGCTTGGTGCCGAGGCTCTTTGCTCTCCTCCTCCTCATCCCACGCCGTCCTTGGCTCGGCTCAGGTATTTATTTCCCTTCCCGGTGGAGCAGCGCCGGTCGTTTCCGTGCCCCGAGGAGCGCGGACACTGCGGAGCGAGCAGCCCGCAGGGCATGAGACCCAGCGCGATTCTCGCCGCGACAGCGTGTGCGGAATGTCAGCTATTTCACGTTTCCCTTGATTACTGTATTTTTTGCTGTGCGAGGGTGCGAGGAATGTCAAATATTTCACATTTCCCTTGATTAGTGTGTCTCCGTGAGTCACCTCCTCGCGGGGCACTGGGACAGGGGTGTGCACAGGGTCCTGCTGCGGTCTGCCAGGACCTTCACCTCCCAGCATCTCACACCCGAGTCTCTGCTCTGGGCTGAGCCAGCAGCACTGCCCACAGCCTTCTGCAGCTCCCAGGGACTCAGACCAGCCTGAACTCTGTGCCATGTCACCCAGACCAGCCTGAACTCTGTGCCATGTCACCCACACCTGCCGCCCGCAGCCCCGCACCTCCGCGCGGGAGGGAACACGCTGAGATACAGTGCCTGCTTTTTGAAAAATCTGAGTGCTCTGAAGAACTCAGTTAACCCTGTGCTCCTCTGTGTGTGTGGGGAGGGAGACAACTTGAAGGGAGCTTCTGTAACATGTAGTACAAGGGAGAATATATCCTATTGGATATATATAGACCTGGCACTGGAGAATAAAAATGTGTATTGTAATAGCACTTGGCAAACCTGAACCAATTGCATTTCGTTCTTGATACAAAGTCCTTCAAGGCTACAATGACCTTCCCACTCCTAAAGCATGCTGAGGGTGGAAACAAGTATTTGCAGGCTCTTTTGGATGTCACTAGCGCTGGTGCCTTTGTGGCTGTCCAGGCAGGAGGTGTCCTGGCCTGCAGCCCCAGGGTCACCCCCAGAGTGTGCCAGGAGTGAAGACTTGTAGGGGAAGAAGGAAAAGCGTTGGGGTATCCTCAGGGAAAATGAAGCATTGTGAGTAGGAAACGGCTGCACCATCTCACATGGGCTGTTTCTGTGCCTCATCCTGCTCTTTTGACCTGTTTCATATCATCTGCTCTGCTCACTCTTTCCCCCCGTTGTTGTTCTCTGTGTTTGCTTGCCTCACCCTCCTTTTGTGTCATTCCTCCTCCCGTACCTGGGCATTCATCCCTCTTCTTGGGCCTCAGAGGGCTGAGGGATATCCTCCACATGCTCTAAGTGGCCAGTGCTCCACCAGCTCACTCCCTGCATTACTGTCTTCAGCCCACCGCCCTCTTCGCTCTCCCAGCACCTCTGGCCATTAGATAGAGTTACAGTCCTATTGTATCACAGACACCATCATTGTCACTTGCAATAGTAATAGCTAGAAACTACACTTTTTGGCCTTGGTGCCATGAAAACCCATGGTAGGAGACCATGTAAATATGACACAGTGTGTCTCAAAAGGTGTGGAGCTCACCAGCCCCTCGGTGCGCCTGGAGCAGAGGCATTGCCATCTTCTGAAGGCAGCTGTGGGGGGGTGGCTCAGAGGTGGCTCAAGCGGGTGATGACTGCAGAGGGGAGCAGGTCCCTGTCACCAAGAGCTGGTGCTGTACGAGCCGCAGCACCCCTGGCACATCCTGTGGCACGGAGGCTGCTGGGCTCCAGTCCGGGGCGATGGGGAACACCTGCCTGGCCTGATGATTCCATGGGGACACTGGCAGCAGGGCTAGGAATGTTGTCCGTGGGATACTCAGAGCCCTGGAAAGGGCCTGAGCCGTCACCCCACGGAAACGCCCTGAGCACAGGCATGTTTCAAGGGGAATGGGAGCAGGCAGGAGGGCAGCGCAGTCCCTTTGGCACTGTCACAGCTGCAAGCAGAAAGCCGAGTCCAGGCTAATTCCTTTATAATTCTGCTGAGGGGCAAGGCTGGGGCTGGCTGGACATTAATTCAGACTTCCCAGACTATTGCTTCCTTCTGTTTCCTTCCCTCCCTTCCCTTTAATAAAGCTCTGTTCATTTAAAACACTTTGTTAAAGCTTGCTGCTGTGACTGGAGAAACACTGCCTAATCCAAGGTGCACAGAGTCATTTAGTGTCCCAAGATTCTGAATGCGAGGTTGAGACTGGGTTGCTCCAGTTTCCAAGGACATCTAGTTCGAAATTGGACCCAGTTTAGCAGCACATGCTGGAAATGTCACAGGAGTAAGAAGACAAGACCCAAAAAATGGGATGGCAACGATGAGGTGAGGGGTGCTCCCAGGATCTCTCATCACCTCAAGACATTCTGTGACCCAGCTATGGGTCCCTTCCAGCTTGAGATATTCTGTGATTCTATGACACAGCAGACCATCAACAGCAGAGTGGAGATCTCTGAGTCAGGCTCCTCTGCCTGACAACATGTTCCTCACGAGACCAGACATGGACATGGACAGGGACATGGACATGGACATGTCCTGACAGATGCCAGGTCACATGTTCAGGCTCAGTTTGGCAACTCTGAATAGGCCCAATAAAGTCTCTTACTCATCTATTTGCCAAACCAGTCTCTTCTTACAATTGTCCTTTTGTTCCTTCTGTTGGAAGTTCTCACACTGCAGAGCCTCAGGCTGAGAAGACTCACTGTCACTGCCACAGAGGGGGCAGTAGCAGCATATGTATGTCCTGGGAATTTATCCCCACGTTTTCTTTCTATGCTCTATAAAAATATTAAAAAGCACTAGAGACCAGTGCTGAATCCAGAGACAGGATCCATCCATGACCTTCTCTGAAAATGCGATGCCATCTCACACAGACAAAATTTCAGTACCTGGAATTGCAGAATGAAGAGTGATTCAAAGTATGGAAATCCACACTGGTAGCCCTTGATATCTGTGATACCTCTCCATGCTTTGAATAAAACAACTAAAAGTAGTATCCCAATCTTTGTAATTATCTTAATTAAAAGACCAATATATGATGTTGTCTGTCTTTTTAAATGAATGACAATTATTACAAATTTAAAAACGAATCCTTTAGAAGGTTGTGGTAGGTTTCAGCTCTGTAATGAGGGGCTGTGGGCTCAGCTCAGTTGGCCAGACACAAGTCCTGGGATGCACAGGAATTTTATGTGGTGCTGTGAGAAGTGGCACAGCACAGTGTCAAAGACATTTGCACTGTTGTCCAGAATCCAGAGGGCACTAAGAAGGTCTCAGGTGATAAAAACTACTTCTCATTTGCCTCATCTAGGTGTTGACACCTAGATGTAGACACCTAGGCTTAGTGTAATAAATTTAATAATGACTTTTCTTTTGCTAAGTCCCGATGTCTTAATTATTTCTGAGAGCTTCATTTGCTCCTTTTCTCTCATGTCCTGGCAAGATAAATCCTAAGATGGCACCACTGTGAATAAAAAAAGGAGTTCAAGGACTGCTTTCTGCCCCATGGCCTAGAGTTGTGGGATTCCTCATGGCCACACAGGTGAGCAACCTTGTCCCCAAAACTGAGTGGCCACATCCTAAATGCCTGTTGGCAGTAGTTCGGCTCCTAAACTGTGCCTGAGCTGTGACTGCAGGAGCGCAAGCTGGCCTGCGATGAGTGATGGCCAAACCATGAGCCTCTCTACACCTCACTCATGTGTTTATATCATCTTTTCAGAGCTCTGCTTGTCAGTGTTGTATCCACCTGTCATGACAATATAATGTTTTAAGGCCAGGATGAAACGTGAATGAAATTTTCTAAAATAAGTGTGTTCCGTACAATGAAGTGAAAATCACAACCGCAGTGTTGCTTCACTTAATCCAGAATCTTTTCACAAATATCCTACAAATGGCAACTTTACTCAGCTGAGGCAAGCTTGCAAAGCCCAGGAGTGCCAGATTTTCTGAGAGCTGACTGGGTTTTGCCCTTTCATCCCACCTTGGCTTCACATTGTAAAAGTGCAGATGCTTAGGAAATTGGCTCCAGGTGTTGAGTGATCTCAGTTTCACAAAAATAATAAACCTTGATCTGAGATAGATGACTTTGTTGTCAGCATAGGATCTTCAGGCTTGCAGAAGAGAACAGAAAAGGGTCTTTTTGCATTCCCTTGCTGCAGCTGTAGAGCTCTTTCGGAGAGTCTCAGAGAGACTCAGAATCGCTCTGTTTTCTTAGGAAAGAGTCTTATGATATGCACTAAGCACAAGGCTGTTTTGGGGAGATATGGGGAGATATACCTCCTGCTTTCAGGTGCTGTCCGTTAAGCTAGTTCTGGTTTGCAGTACTTAGCATGGAGGGAGACGTGTTTTGGAGGTATCCAGGGCCAGAAAGCCATGTGGTGTCTCTGCACAAAGACTTGCAGTGGAGACCTGCCCTCCAGTTCTCTTTGTTCATCTCATCTACCAAAAGCACCTGACCTTTCTGCCTCATTTCTTCCACTAGAAAGAAGTGACAGTACTATTTTGTTTTCTCTTGGGGGTTCTGTGTTGGCTGATTTATAAACAGGGATGAAATCTGGAAGTCTTTACATAGGGGCTTGCTATAATTCCAGTCCTTTGTCTCATGTGTCCCAATAGACAAACAAATGCATTAGGGGCCTCTGATGTGCACAGTGGTAGCCCAGCAACTGCTGCCCAACTGTCTTTATGGCCCATACAATATTTACTATGCTGCCAGGTTCAACAGTGCTGGAAAAAAATGAATTGTAGATGCAATTTCACTGTAGAAATTGTTTAGGGCCTGCTAAAGCTTTAGACAGAGTATATGGAATTTTTTCTTCTATAAAAAGCCTAAGGGTTAGTGTCTGTTTAATATTCAGGAGGCAAGAAATGTTTCTAGCACTCAGAAACAGTGAAGAGCATCCTTGTGGGATCCCTGAGATGAGAGACTAAATCTTGTAATGAACTTGCACTCCTTGTTCTCCTATTACAGCAGGCATCGAGGGGTAACACTCGTGTCCCTGTACATCATCACCAGCAGCAGCAAACACATTAACTCACTGCTGCTAATGAGCACTGAGTGAGCACTGGAATGGGAAGCTGTGTTGACATTTAAGAGATCCCAGTTATCAGGTTCCATGTTGCCTAATCGCCAGGGCTGTGTGGGAAGCGCTGCTTCAATGTCTCTGTCTGGTATGGACATGATGGGCAGCAATACACTACTCCTGTGGAATGTCAGTTACTTCAGGAAACAATTAGCCTTTCTGAATATTCAAAATATGTCAAAACATTCTTCCTTTTTCCCTTTTAGAGCTCTTCGAAGCTGGGAGTGTGTCAACATCATTCCACCTACTCGGAGGCGGCTCTGGAATATTTGATTCACAGACGTTTCTCTTGGTTGGTGTTGAGCCTTGAGCTGCTGTAGCCAAATCAAATCTTTGCAAATAATGCAAGCAAAAATGGATTTTTCCAACCAAAAGGTGATCAGCATGTTCCACTGTTGTATTCCTTTCCTATCCAAAATATGGTGCACACGTCAAAATTTCCTGTAACCTTGGACTATGCTTGTTCCCAAGCTGTGCTAAGTGTGTCTGGGAGAGGGCTAGTTGACTTCTGTCAACAACCTGTGAAGGACTACCCTAACAATTTAATATCATGGGTGGTCTTGTTCTGGAGTCTGGGCCTGGGTCCTGACACTTTAATTTACTAGCAGAGTTTGGAGCCAGTGAGTAGTGAGAACAGGATCATCTACTCAACCGGTCTGATGGTGTATCATGGACTATTATGCCTCACCTTGCTTCCCTTTCATAAGGGTTTGCCTGGGGCATCTCTACTAGGAAGACATCCAATCTTGATCTGAAAACATCAAGAGACAGGGAATCCAGCCCTACTTTTGGTAACTAGTTCCCAGGATTAATTGCTCTTACTATTAATAATGCATGCCTGGGTTTCTTTGTATGAATTTGTTTGGCTTCAGCTTCCAGCCGTTGATTCCTGCTATGCTCTCTCCACTAGATGAAGAAGATCTTTTGCATATGGTATTATCTTGTTGTGGTGATACTTGTGTGCTTTAATCAAGTCATGTCTCCATCTTTTTGATAAGGCAAGCAGAGAGATCCCTTCCAGGCTTTCACTAGAGAGAGACATTTTTCTCTCATCCTCTCTCTGACCTGTCTCCAGCTTTTACAATTTAAAATACAGGCACCAGAACTTTATGCACTTTGCCAATATTAGTCGTACCAGAGCAGTGGGGAGAGATAAGATCAGCTCCCCACTCCTACTCACTACTTCCTTGTTCATACATCCATGAATCTCATTATCCCCTCCTGCTTTACAGTAGGAACTCACTTAAATTCAGTCTGCGGTCCTTGATTTCCATGGCTGCCTGCTGTCTACACAATAGGCTCATTCCCTGGTCCTACAGCAGTGTCTATACTAAGACATATCTTTAAAATCAGGTTTTCTGCACTGCCTGTGTTATAATGTCCCAGGAGCGTGTTGTGAAGTTAAATCCCTGTGCTGCTCAGTTAGCATTCTTGTGCATGGAATAAAGAAAATAACCAAAAGTTGTTCTTTAGAAAATTAATGACAAAATTCCCCTTTATGTCGATAGGAGTGGGATGAGCTCATGGCATTTGTTCACCAATATAATCTGTAACTAAATTTTCCACCCTTACAAATGTTAAAACCCATGCTGCTCTAATCCTTTTACACATACAAGAGCTTATAACTGCTGTAACCAGTGAACACACATTGACTCCTTCCCACTGCTACTGACAATATTTTCTCTTCTTAAGAAAAAAAAATAAATCAAGTCTAACCTGTCTTTCCAACAAAGATTTTCTGCTCATTAAAATCTGAGCCCTGCTGCATGGATTTCGGCTCGATAGGCAGGACGTACCTCATTCATCCCAAAGGCAAGTGTAGTCTGTGTGGCAAAGCCAGCATTATGAAGCTTTTTTTTAAGTCAAATCACAGCTATTCTTTGAAGGACTGTGATTGTGCAATCATCAAGGCATTTTTCAAGTTGGCAAGAAAAGACACAAAGCTGATCTGAGGCATTTTAACAGGTATTTTTTTAGATATGTAGATTGAAAGAACAGCCCTGAAACTTTTACATGAGCAAATCTTACATCTTGGGTCCTACCGATTTTGATGAGGTTTCTGGTTGGGAAAGGATTTCAGGATTTGACTTGCGTCAATACTTTCAGCCACTGATTTTTCCATGTAAATATGAGGTCACATTGATGTCATAACACCAAGAAATCAGTCTTGTGGGTTCATTAACAGGGGACAAGCATCTAGAAGTCTACAGAGTTTTGTGGCTAGCCGAGGATTACAGAGTAAACCCAACCTATTAATGCATGAAAGAAGAAAGTACATTTAAGTTCATGCCAAGCTCCCTGTTCCTGTGTACGATATGCTTTATATTAAAGCTCAAGAGCTCACTAACTCTGCCATTAAAGCACGAGTTGGTAATTCTGAGGAACACTACAATTTTTGTCTGAAGCTACTTTTAGAGGCTACCTGTGACTAATGTTCATGTATCTGTCACTGTCAGATGGTCACATGAACTTACATGGTTATTATTCCTGAAGAGCTGGGATGCTCCCTGCAGCACTTGGGAGTGGGGACACTTCCCCACAAGGTCATGGCTCTCGTGGAGGGCTGAGCACGAGGCTGGGATGTTTGTGGAGACTTGTACCTCTGCAATATGCATCTCACTGTGGTCTGTGTGTGCTCTCCCAGGTCCCTGCAGCACTCCCCATCTGTGAATGCCTCTCAGAGATGTATTCAACTAATCACCTCCCCATCACATTGCATTTCAGATGCAGGTTTGCAGTGGGAGAGGAGAACTCACCCTGCTTTGGGCCAGACCAGCATGTTCCCATGCAGTCACATTCTCTCCGCACTTCCTAAAGGCTTAAAAAGAACAAGTGAAGTCAATTACGTTTGATATAAACACAGCAAGAACACGAGCATGAAAATCCCTATTAATAACAGCCTGACCACAAAGCATTCTATGGGCAAGGGGTGGGATTTTTGTGTCAGCAGAGCCGTAGCTGTCCCAGTGGCTGGGTGGCACTAAAGGTGTGCTGGCCCGTGGGAAACCTGAACCGGGCAGTTCCCAGGCAGGCGAGCGAAACGAGGCCACGCTGCCGGGGATCTGTCGGGAGAGCAGTCACACCTCACCCTGCCCAACACTATCTGCCAAAGCTCTGCTGTCTGCCCAGGCTTTGGGAACAGCTAGAAACAGTGCTCAGATTCCTCAGCTGCTTAAAAACTCCGCTAGGGAAGAATCAAAATAGCCATATGAAAAACATCACTTCGCAGTGTCAGCCATTCCTGGGAAGCCGACATGTGGTGTTCTGTGGATGGATCATGGAAAAAACTGGCCAGCAGAGGTCAGATATGGATTTGAACAGATAGAAAGAAAAAATTTTTCAGAGATATTCATTTGGCCTGATATTGTCTCTTAAAATTTGAGGATGGAGAGGTGTTTGGTGCTAGTGTGCAGAGCTGGTGCGCCTTGAGCCATTTTAGTTTACTGTTGTGATTATATTTCTATCATCATGATATGTGCTGTGTTCCACTCCTTAAGTACATTTTTAATGGCAAATTTCATATTTTGACTCAATAATGAAAATTAGACTATGAGAAAAGATACAATTTTTAAACAAGATGTATGAATTTCCCTCCCTTTATTCTTCCTTCCTTCCTTCCTTCCTTCCTTCCTCCCTCCCTCTCTCCCTCCCTCCATCCTTCCATCCTTCTCTCCTTCCTTCTTGCCTGTCTTTCCTTCTCTCTTTCCCTCTTCACTCTCTCCCCTCTGCCTTATATTCCCTCCCTGTCTCTGTTTCCAAGCCCTTTTTTCTCAGGCTCACAGCCCTGCTTTGTGAACCTGGGTGCGCTGGATGATAGAGTTACACCCACAGATTCATCCTCCCTAAAAACATTCCCAGTCAGACGTGCCACTGCATGTTTCCCTCCTTTCTGAAGCTGAACAGATTGCATAGGAAGAATTGAAACAACTTAGATTTCCTTTCTACCTGCTTTAGATGCCACAATAACTGAGTTATTCTTGGCTTAGCTACTCTGCAGACACAGAGTGCAGCACACACTGCACAGAGGGGGACACTGGGGTGGGCTAATCACAAGTGATAAACACTCTGAGATGGTTCCAGAGGGGCTGGGCTCCAAACTGAGCGATGTTGGCATCCTGGGCAGGGCTGGGGCAGGGCCTGGGCACCCACCCACAGTGCCCTGTGCAGCCTGTGGGCTCGTGGTGCTGATAGTGCTTCTCAAAGGTTTGCTTGAAAGTAGCCTTGAAGAAAATGAAGACAACGTGCTAGAATAAACATCCACTTTTATATATGTGAGTGTCGGGTATTGGTAAACATTGTAGCTGGAGGCCAAAGTCATTTACTGTTTTTGTCCTGATGACAGAAGTGAAATTCTTCTGCTCCACAGGTGGTTTCCTTTACATTGACTTAAATCATATCTCCAGTTATTTTTATAAATATCTACCAGCAATAGTTTCAAAAGTTACATTTGTACTGCAGCCATTTCCTTCTTTCTTCACAGCACCTATTGTAAGACCGCAGGTATACTGGTTTTTAGGAGAAAAGTATTCAGGCCAGGAAAGCAAGCACAGTCCTGGCTGAAGGGCAGCCCTCAACAGACATTTCCAGTTTTCATTGTGATCATCCTAATGGGAAAGATATTTGTTCAATCTAAGTTTGCCCTTTCCCCTTTAAACCATGTTTTGTTTGTATTATACAATTTCCTGATATAATTTCCTAGCTCAAGAATTAGAAGAATTAAGAGGAATTAGTCTGGAAGAGTAGATCTCCTGTGAGGGTTTTTTTCCTGCTGTGAGTCACACTTTGAGAGGGAGAGAACCCAGATTTTTGTCTCTCAGGAAGTGAGGTTCAACAATACTAGGAATATTGTATCTTGACATTTTAGAGCTGTATCAAGGTCAGGGTGAGAGGGGAAAAAAGGACTACATGAGCTGTTGGCTCCTGGTAGACTGGTAAACATTTCCCATTGCAGAGAGCTCAGAAAGGAAAAACAAGTAATTCCTACTTCCAAATGTCTTATTCCTCTAAAAATGTTGTGTGTGTATATGTTAGGGAAATGCTCACAGACCTCGATCTGCATTGGGACCACTTGGTATGAGTGAGGGAGAGTCCCCCTTGGGGAGAGGTTGCAGTCCAGATAGACAAGAGAGATGAAGGCTGAGGGAGGTCAAAAATTCTCCAGCAAAGCAAGTGCAGTCAGCCAGGACAGCCCTGCTCCTCTGCACTTCCAGGCTGGATTTCTGTAGGCCATACCTGAAAAACATGCAAGCTGCAATGGACCTGGTTTGTAATAAACAGCTCCTGTTCCTATGTAAAGGTCTGAAAATGGCATTTCTAATAAATGCTGGAATTTATGGGTTTACTAACCCAGCATTTAAAGTAGGTTGAATGTTTCAATAGAACTTATGATGGTACATTTTGCCTCTGCTAACAAAAGCTATAAGCAAGTGTGAAAAACAGGTAATACAATTTGCACCAAGAAACATCTCAATAAATGCCTAATTACACCATTTAAACAGTGCTTGCTCAAGCCCTGGGCTATACTCTGCTGCTTGAATTTTTGTAAATCCTTGACATTACAGCTGCTTAAATCCATGCCAGGAGCAACACTGGATCTGTCAAGCAGAGAGGGAGGTTTCATTGTCCAAAATTAAAGATGCGTGAAGCCTCAGATAGCTTTTCACTTTCAGCTGCTCTGCTCCGGCGTTGGGGAGATCCAAAGCCCAGCTGAAGGATCAAACCCTTTCCCTGCGTAATGTGGACGATAGGTATCACTTGTACATGTCTGGATCATGCAGAGACAGCAAAGAGCTTCTCTGTTTCTGATCTTCTTCGTGCTTTGAGGGCTCTGGAGCCACTCCTGCACCCTGAACAAAGCAGAGGAGTCCTGCCAGCCCAGGCCACTGTCTGAGTTTTAACTAAATTAACTGCAAACCTTCCCAGTACAATGCTAGATGTGTTATCTGTGTGATCATGTATATCTCCTTTGTAGTGCACTTCTCGGCGTAGTTCTTTAACACATGATTAGATAAATACTCTGTGGTATCATCAAGTTAGGAACATTTTCCTGAAAATAATCACATGGGAACAACTATTCTACCTCCTTTTGGGGGACAAAAATTTTGATTGCAGAGAAGGAGATCAAGTAATGTGTCAACAGGAGAGTCAGAAATGGCCATAAACAAAAGGAGTTTTGCCCAGATTTCTACATAAACTCTTTCACATTCTCTATATTTTCAGAGAGATAAAGAAAAAAATAAAATTCAGACCATGTGGATTTCAGTATCCCCATTACATGAGCCTCTCTGTCATAACGCTTCTTCTCAATTTATCAAAACTGAGCTGAAAACTTCATATTGCTTCTTCCATAAGACTTGCAATGGCAGGGCCTTGCTTTGGTGGACACAAAACAAAGAAGTCAAATGTGCTTGGACACTGAAGATACCTCAGCACACTCTTGTCAGAAGAGACATGGTATACTTGGGGATGAAAAATAATTTCCACCATTTTCCTAGAATTCCTTGGAGATGGAGTGTAGTGATAAATCTTTCTACTTCCTTGCATGGTTTAGGGTTGCTGCATGGTGTTTGAACAGGTGCTCTTGTGCCATCCCTGAAGGTGGCTGCACGTCAGTGGAAGAGGAAGAAATCTGAGTATATACCATTCTAAAGTGGCAGACAGGGTGAGTTATTGGGTTTTTTCCCCACTGATAAATCCCTTGTTTCTGTTAGTGATACTGAACATGCTCTGCTGCCATGACTGGGGAGTTTCAGCAACTCACCACAGTGCTCAGTGCTCCTGTCTTAACAGAAAGGTTTATCTGAGTGTCCTGGCTCAAATTTCCTAATATACAAATCTCTCTAAACTCCCTTTAAAGCTCCCGAAAGACACATTGCATGGAGCAAACTCCATTGTCCTGTGGCTGGGGTAACTTACAGCTGTCCTGCAGTTTCCTACACAGAGAATTCCTAGAAAATAATTCCGTAAATACGCGCCAGTAGCCCCTTCTTAGAGGGCTTGCATAGAGTAAAAATGGTGTATTTGTAATTTCCCCCATATTTGGTAGCCTTAAAGGCATAATGGTCAAAGCTATTATTTATTGCCAAATTCCCCGATTGATCCAAGAGAGCATGAATTCTTACAAAAAGGGAAATGTCTTCAGTGTTGCTACAAGGCTGAAGTCTGGGTAATTCCCACACAGTGAGCACACCTCTATGCTGGGTACTCCAGCAGAGGAACCTCTAAAGACACTGCTTCGCTACTCCAGGGGACCTTAGTGAGTGACAGTGAACATCTCTGTGGAGCTGCACTTGGTTCTGTCTGTGACTGGCCTTGGACAGTGACTTTAAGCAGGTTTGGTCAGGTGTGTGGTGGTGCCACTGATGTGGTCAGCATCTCCGTGCCACCTCCCAGTGTGCTGTGCTCAGTCTCAGCTCACTGCCTGCCAGCTTTCACCTTTGCTGTGTCTCCCTCAGGCTCCTCCTGCTGCACACCAGGCACAGACTCCAGGTGGAATCAGCTTCACTTCAATTTCCATGTGTAAAAGTTGGGCTTAGTTTCCCTCTGCCTTCTGTGGCATCAAAGGAACATGCTGAGAGGGTATTTTTCTCATTCAAAAGGAAATGTAAAAGTTAGGTAAGAACAAAATTTTCCTTCCACTTCCTATTTTACCTCTAATGACTTTAAAGGACACTCAGAAGTGCTGAGAACCGAGTGACAGAATTTACAAATCTGAATTTAAGGGGTATGAGACCTATCATCTCTGTCTCTTAGTCCCTCACAGAAGCAGGGCCCACAGGGCAATTGCTGCTGGCCCTTAGGATGGGCACAGTTCCTAGGCAAGACACCTTAATCACTGAAATACTGAGAGCGATCCAGGGGAGGGGTGAGTTTGGGGAGCCACAATCCAGGAGCAATCCAGGAGTGTGGCACCTACACACAGAGGCAGGCAGGCTTTGTGTGAGTTTTGTGGCTTTTCATCTCAAAGACTAAATTAAAGCGTTTGGATGGTTTAGGGATCCATAAACATTATGAATGCAGTGCTATTTTCAGAAGCTCCTCTGCTGGAGGCCAGCAGACACAACAGTCCCCAATGAAAGCAGATCCCGTCCTTCCCTCTCTGCTTCTCCTTGATCAGCTCCGAGGGGCAAACACAGCCCCTTCCTTCCCAGTTCCCCCACAAAAGTTCACTAAAGAGCTATTTTGCACGAGGCTGTGACCACTTTTTCTCCTGTTGTCCCTTTTATAGCTCTTGAGGATCAGTAATTTCCTGTGGCTGGTCCCATGCCATCACACACGTTTTCCCTCTTCCTGGAAATCTTGCTCTAAATTGGGGTTAGCATATGGAAAAGCTCCACCTGCCCTTACATTTATAAAGTAAAAGCATTGATAAAGACGTTTGTGATGCAAATGTTTGGAGGAAACGGAGGGAGCTGCACAGAATCCCAGGGGAAGGGGAGCTGGAGGGACAGACATTGCATCACAGCATCTTCTGCCTTCTGAGGGCACTGCAGACTGTTGAACCCTGGGTTTAGTACAGTCATCTGAAAACCTGCTCAAGAGTAATTTTTCTGTAAAATCCCTATGGTCAGATAGAATCTGAATTTTCTACATGTACAGTGATCATTTCTTTAGTTTTGGAGAAACAGGGAATGTATAGGTTGCACAGATGTGCAGAGTGTTTGCCCTAAAAATTGTCTGAGGGTGACCAGAAAAAAATAAAGACCAGTTATAATTTTAAGATAAGAGTTAAAATAAGACAACAACACAACTGTGCATTCTGTTCTACAGAGCGTTTCATGTATTTCCAAATTCCATATCAACCTAACAACAACCTAACAAGTCACCAAAGATTTCAATGCCATCTGTGGTGCCCCCTGTTAAGGACTGGCAGTAGAAATATTACATATATTTTTTTCCTGGCCCACTAATTAGAGAATTGGATCTTAAATGAGTGAAAATTCTAAATCCGAATGCTTAATTCAATAACATTTACATTTCAAAAATGTTTAAAAGTCTGAATATGGATTTGGATCTGAAGTACACCACCATACCACCAGCGTGGACTTGCCTCAAGTCCCAGCACAAATGCCCATACACTTTGGAATATATTGTGATTTAAGTCAGCAACTATAAAGCAAAGCAATGGGTATTTCTTGATTGATGCATTTTATGTGTAAAGATAAATAATTTAAGTCTGTTTTGCAATATTTTATTTAACAAGTAAAAGGCTATTTTGCATCATAAGAGGAAGCCAAAAAGACAAAACTGACCAAAGCTGAAAAACAGGAAAGCCACTGGGGAAGGAGAAAAAAGGAATTCTAGTTATTTTACATAACAGATGGCAGCATAACAGAGAACAGCTGATGCTGGTAGCCTAAGGGAATTTTCCTGTGTCAGAAGAAAAATAAAATTTAGGATATACAGAACCCCCCTTTAAATGAGTTTCATAAAGAGTGTCATACTTAATGTATGACCTCTGGTGTCTGTATATCTTGCCTGGGCAATTCATCCACTTTATGGCTCGCTCTCAGTGACCTTTCTTCCCCATGAATGGTGAATGAAATATTCTCAGCAGCGAAAGGCTCTCCCACTCTGCATCTTCCCAATTGGCTTGTCCCACTACCCCACACACCCCCATCACACCAGCCCTAAGGTTTATGACAGGGATAAACTAAACCACTAAGGCAAGCAGCCTGGTTTGCCTCCCCAGAGGGTCTTGAAGAGCTAAATACCATGGAAGCTGTCTAAGATATCCAAATCTGAATATCTCATCTGGACAAGGTATATAATGTGCAAAGGAAAAGAAGCCGCAGTGAGGAAGCCCTGAAAAAAGACAACACAGGAGAAAAAACAGAGAACATTAATAATCTTGTGCAACAACATGGACCAGTGCTGCTTGGAGGGTGATGGGCTCAAGTAATTTTGGGCTATGTGCATATGAATGTCTGTCTGTCCCTGTGTGTGAGGTATTTGTGCACTGCCATTTGGAGAACAAAGGAAAAACAGACCCAGTGCCACTTGAGCTAGCACTGAACATACCTCTGTTATAACTGTTACTGTAATGAGCAGCAATCATTTAACCTGAGTGCACCATTGCACCAAAAGAGAAACTTGATTTTTAGCAATTAGTCATTATTCACTAAAAGTTACACAGTGGAGTTTTCCATGTACCAACCTAGCTCGAGTCCTATTGAATTAATGTGTTATTTTTTTCCCATAGATTCAAGTAGAAGCAAATCAAGGCCTGAGATCTTTGGAAACACCCATTCAAAGAAGGAATTTCACCTTGTTAAGAATAATTTTTCTAAGGCTTTGAAAAAAGATGAAGCTTTACTAGCCTTAGAATCATACAATATCCTGAATTAAAAGGGACGTCAAGGATCATCAAAGTTCAGCTTCCTTGGTAGTAGATGGGATCAGCATAAAATTCCTGATGTTAGCACTCTTAAAGGGGAAGTACTTCCATCCATCCAAGCCCTAAAAAGTTATCTGATGAATGATGTGCTCAGCCCTGTTTTATTCCCAAGATAGGCTCAGCCATGTAACTCTCATCCCAGATCTCACCCATTACTGAGCTAAGGAAGGGCTCAGGTCGCTGTTGTAGCTGGCCATTTCCAGCTAGAAATGCTCTGTTGGGAGCAGAAATGCTCTGTTGTGGTGAAGCCTGACTGCTATTCTTTCCCTTTACAATTACAAGGCAACACCAGCTCAAAGCTGACTCAAGGGATCTGATCCTAACCCAGATTTCCCATGTTGTTTTAGGCTGTTCCACAGATTCATTGGAGATGGAGGGGATCTCTGGAGACCATCTGGTTCAACATCCCTGCTCAGAGCAGGGTCAGGATTTCCTCACTGGAGCTGCATGTTCAATATTTATTTGCTTCAGCTGTTCATGGATGTCCACAAAGGTCCCTGAGAGCCTTGAGAGGGAAGTGCTACGGAACTAAAATGCATGTGACAAAATCTGGATATTTATCTATGCAACTTTAAAACCTGCAGGCTCAAGAATGTGCTTATGTGTGTGTGTGTGTGTATATATATTTATGTATCCTGAGGATGTTGGCATGAATCAACACTTTTGTCCTAGCCACAGCTTTTATTGTGGTTGCTGTTATTATTTATTTTTGCTGTAACAGTAGAGCTCTATGTTATGGAGGTAAGCTCTCTTTTTAACTCCTGTCTGGATCCTCAGCACTTGTCACCCTCTATTTCCTTTGGTTTTCTCAAGGTCTCTAAGCAAAAGCAGCTCCTACTCCACCAGCATCCCCTCACATTCACTGGAGAAGGATGCCATGAGTCCTTGGTGCAGCCTGAGTGAATTAGGTGTAGCCTGAGAGCCCTGCTGGTTTGGGCAAACAGGTACACCAATGACAGACCTCAATGAAAATGAGCTCTGGCAATAGCACAGTGCCTGCCATCTCCCAGCAGGGAGTGGCTGAGCAGATGAAGGGCCCTTTGCTCAGGTACCTCAGGCTTGTGGGGCTCTAGCACTTTGTTGGGCTTCCTGAGAAAATGAATTGCTCAGTAATCCACAGCAACTATCCCCTGGAACACAGATAATGAAAGACTGTCTAAGTTTGGACCCAGCTTTTGTGCTTTTGGAGAGAATGAGGTGCAGATTTGTTATGCATGTCATTTGGTTTGACCCCATGCAGGCAGAGACAGGTCCTGAAGCTTGGCCATAGTGCCTTTATACAAGGCACTGTGATGTTTGGGTCACATTTTTATTTCCCTCACACTTCTAAAATGATCATGGGAACCAGACTTCTGTAGAAGAAGGGATCAGATGCTGATCATTTCAGCAGCAAACATGCTTGGAAATGACACCCACAGGCAGATCCACAGATCTACACACTCTGGTCTGCCAAAATAAACCCTGGTGAAGAGCACAGACCTTCGGAGAATGCAGCAATAAACTAGGATTTACTTTTCTTTTTTTATTTATTTTCTTTTCCCATGAAAAAAAAGTTTGAAAGATACCCTTATACATCTGACCAGAGTGAATCAGGCCAGCTGATAAAGTTTAGTATAGCAAACACCATTCCATGTGGATCCTAAAGAAAATCTCCTGTAAAGCATCTCAGAGAGCTGCAGAAATAAATGCTGTACAGGCTGCCATCTGGCCACAGCGTCCACACGTGTGTATTTGAATGGAATGGGAGGCAAATGAATATTATTTTCCTGGGTTACTGCAGAAGCTTTAAACAGAACTTCAGTTCTCACGTTGTATGCTCCAGCTGCCATCACAGCTCCAGTGCAACATCTGTAGCACTATCAGTCACAAGAAATCATAAGTAATCCTTGAAATGAGGAGCATTGCAAAAAAAAACCCCAAAACCCAGCACTAGAAAGCATTCAAAACATCATAATCCTGCCTACTCCACACTGATATTAGTGAGCCCCCTCGGGACAACAGTCTGTGAAAGTGTGGAGGAGCTGGTGTCTGTGAGACTGCTGGATATATGGGAGAAAACAGAGCAAGAATCCAAGGAAAAGGGCAAACAAGTGAGGAAAACCTTACAACTGGGAAGGTGTTTGAGGGTGATGGCTTCCAAATCCACTCAGCGCATTGCTGGCAGTTAACAGAGCTGTCACAAGTGGTTTAGATTTAATTTCCAGTGAGAGACTTGATGAGAAGCTAGTTGTGAAACAGGATGGCTGACTCTGCTAAGTCAATGCACTACAGCTGGAGCCTGTTTTAGGGGTAATGAGCTAAGAAATGGCAGGGAAGACACAAACCATGTCTGATTCTGAAGGACCAACAGCTCGTTCTCTTCTTCTGTGGTATCATTTTCCTGAGTTCTCAGTTTCCTTTCCCTTTGCTCAGCTTTAATGGGTGGTGTTGAATTATTTCCACTATGTCACAACTGTCACAGATGTTGTCTTCCAGTTTCCTTTGCATTTCTGTTATTACATCCACAATTAACATGCATTAGAATGTCTGCTCCAATAAATCTCTTACAATCTTCTGTATAAATTAGATACAAAAATCTTAACTTTATTACACATGTTTAGATGTATTATAACATAGTTCCTTAAAGATATTTTACTTGCTTCCCAATGAATGCCTCTACAACATTTTAATTTCCCAGTAAGAGATCTCTTCCATCAAATTAAGCATGTAGCACTGAAAGCATTGAAAATTTAAGGGAATGAATTTCTCCTGCATAGAAAGTGGAGACGGTGAGCTGACTGTCCTTCCTAATTTCTGGTTCTAATGTGAAATCTGAATCCTCATTTCACATCTCATTTCCAGTGCTCCCCATCTGGGGATTGCTCTCAGAAACAGAAGCTGCACTGGCAGAAAAATTGAGAAGACAGAAACTTCTTGATTTCAAAATTTTATAAACAGCTAAAAAAACCACCCATCACAGATGAGCAAAAAATAGGCATTGTTCCCCCCATGACCACAATTTCTGTGCTCTGATATTGCCATAACAGAGCCTGGGCACCGACTGTCACTTGTGGTGCCAAAATCCCTCAGGAACAGACAACTCCATCTGGCAGCTTTTTCTGCTGTCATTTGGGGTTATCTACTTGGTCATCTCATGCTGGCCCTCCCTGCGGACGGTGACTTATTGCCAAAATCCACAAACTTATAGTTTAAGTCTCCATTTCAGCCCACACTTCAGTCACTTGAGACATCCTGTGGGGTTTGAGCCAGGATGAGTAACTCGTGTGTCTCTGCATCCTGCCTTTGCTTTGGCACAGTGTCTATGAAAACATCCCTCCTCTCGGGAGATGTAGCCCCGGGGCACCAACAGCCCGAGGACAGCAGCTCTGGCAGGCTGGCTGGAGCTCCTCCATGCTGAGTCACGTTTCCCCTTCTCCAAACACAAGGGCATTAGGTTTATTCCCAGCCAGGAGCACAGGGCAGGCAGAGCTGCATCTCTGAACACAAAGCTTCCACTGTGGGTTTGGATGCAAACACATCCAGCCATCCCAGACAGGTAAACAGTACTGCATTTTAGCTTTCCCCAGACATCCTGGATCACCAGAGCTCCCCTTGCCAAGCATCTCTGCTCCTCTGCCCTGCTCCTCCTCGTTTCTCACTGCCTGCTCCACTATTCCAAGGCCTCCTGTGTAGGTTGCTTTTCAGCAGCTGTAGTTTGTTACAGGTTTTGTTGTGATAGTACCCAAACCCCTGGCCACAGACAAGGTCTCTGTGGTCACAAGCTGCTGCACTGGGTTTTCATTTCCAGGACTCATCTGGGCACTGCGGGGCTGAGTGGTCTGCGGGGTTTTGGAAAGGAACACAGTCATAAACCCCAGGACAACACCAGCCTTTTCTGTGTTTTACACAAGCTTCACAAAAGCTGCGTCAGATGAAATTATTTATAGTCCTGGGCACTGCTCACTTCTGGTTTGGACCTAGTCCTTCCCATTTGCCTCTGCCCTGACGTTTGGTGGTTTGAGCACAGTTTAAGAGCCAGAGCTTGCTGCTCCCAGCTGTGCCACCAGCCCCTTGTGTGGCCCTGCGCAAAGCCATGGACCTCTCCTGGGTCAGCCTCCTCATCTGCAAAGGGAGCGTAGCCCCTGCTCACCTCCGTCCTCTGAGAGTGAAAAAATCAATTAATTTACAGTTGTGAGACATTTTTGATGCTTCACAGAGCACGGAGTGCTTCGTAATGCTAAATGTGACTGAGATGAGTAGGACCATCTGCAGAGCTTGTACATAGGGCTGTTACTTGAAAGTCTTTGGGAAAGAGGAAAAGGTGATAAACACTCAGCAAAAAGCAACCTCTTCTTGGAAAGAAAACAGCAGACTGAGTGAAGGACAACTTCCCCAGGGCAACAACTAAGATGGAAGTGCTATTTTGAGGCCTTTTAGCCAAAAAGCTGCCTGACCCTTAGACTCTGGGCATAAACAGGGAGCTTGCACAGGTACAAGTTAGTCCTGTGTTTGGAGGCCTGAGGAGGAGCTGAAGAGGCTCTGGGGCTGGCCCAGGAGATTCTGAGTGTACCTGGAATGGGGACAGGGTGCACCCCTTGCCCAGGGCAGAGCAGCAGACTCAGATTTCATGCAGGCTATAATTTTGCCTGCTGCTGCCGCTAGATCCTAATAACCAAACCAAGAAGGGAATTTTTACGCCATCCGAGGAATTCCTGATCCCCCTCCGCATCTAGTGAAAACTTAATAGCGTGAGAAAATGCCTTCCTGTAGCATATTGTAAACCACATGCAGAACGGGAGCAGATGGAGGGGCCTGTCCTTGCCCCATGGAGGGGCTCTGTCGGGATGTTCCCTGCCAAGGGAAGGAAGCAGCAGGGAATGGCACCTTTGCAGTGTGCAGTATTCACTCAGTGAGGGTGCACCCAGCAGAAATTGCAGAGGCTGTGGGGAAATAACTCTTGCTGCTCGAAGGAATGTAAGTAAAAGGAGAGAGAGAGCTGCTTTTCCGAAGTCTTTCCCCCGTACAGATGGAAGCAGTTAAGATTCCTGCAGGAGCCAGGAGCGGCAAAGTTAACACATCTGGAAGTTTCCTGATGCCTGAAGTCAGGCCGTGGTGAACAATGCTCACTGGGCTGAGCAGGCTCTGCTAGGCTGCTTTTATTGCACTTGGACTCAATTCAAGCTCTGCTCCGTGATTAATTGCACTTTTAAAAATAAAGTTCAAAACACTTCCCAGGAAGTTTGGGGAAGGCAGAGCGCTTCAGTGGCACCAGGAGCTCAGCGCTCAGTGCAGTTTCACTACAGCAGCCCTAGATAGAGCTTGCATTAGCCACAGCTTCATTTGACATGGGATCTTGTAACCCCATTCCATCATGGAGAGGGTGCCTGGCCTCCCAAGCCCCTCCAACACCTGCCAGACATGGTAGGGTTGCAGCAGGTGTTAGCCAGGCTCTCCACCCATCTTGTTTGTGCAGTTAAGTCTGGGGCCAAGCTAGGACTGTAGATGTCCTCTGCCCCATGAAAATTATAGAAAGGAAGAGCCTTGCCCCTTCCCAGCGTGTTTCTGCCTGTCTGTCCCAGGGCCTCACTCTAACTCACAGTAAAATTTAAAAAAAAAATATTTTGAGGGATGGGGAGGAAGGGCATTGTAGAATTCTCGGCACCTGTGGGATAGCTCAGTCAGTAGAGCATGAGGTTTATTATAATGAAGAGTGGGGGTAGGGGTCTGCTAGGAGCTGCAAGGCACAGCCCCAGGCAGGTAAGGGAGAGAGAGAGAGGTACAGGATACAGGATACGGAATCGGAATAGGAATAGGAATAAGAATGCCGTGGTTCTTGCTTACAATACAATAAATCATGTTCTATGCTGAATATTCTAATTTTCACTAACCAGCCTAGGACAAGACACAAGTTCTATAGCATTTACATACAGCCTATGACAGTCATTGTATTACCACACGATGTTACATTTTAATCCCTAAAAATTGCTTTTTGGACCCTTTGCTAAGCTGGTAGGGTCTGCTCTGACCCTTGGACCTGCCTGCAAGCAGAAGGTGTTGTCTAATCAAGGAGGGAATTTACCTTCAGTGGCCATACCATTGCTTTCCAGTTATTTAGTAACTGGGGCTTGGTATCTCAAAGCTTGTCTTCATTTCAATCTCGCTTATAATTTCCATATTCTCAGCATCTTTTGCCAGGTAATCATATTTATAAGGCTTTCCTATTTCATGTTCCCCAACATGGCATAATTAGAAAAACACATTCTTGGGATGCAAAAGACATTTCAGGGAACTGAAGCTAGGTCCTTCTTGCCATATAATGATGGTGGAGGCCAGAGGCAAGACTGAGAAAAGGAGAACAGTGGGTACTGTTCATTTCGTACTAGGATGGAAGTAGGCTCAACCTCTTTGCCATAAAAACAAGCGTAGAGTGGTGACAGAGAAGTGGCCAGTGCTCCACTAGTGGAGGTGCACAAATTGCACTGCCTGAGAGGAGCTGGCGTGAATTGAATGGAGACCTGGAAGCCAGGGTCACGGTAACTCATTAATACCTAACGAAAGGGTCTGTGAAGAGCTGTTGCATGTCCTACAGCCCCTCTGGGCACTTGTATGAGACAGAGTGAACTGAAACTCACACATCCTCAAAATGATTACCTCGGAGCCAGTCACTCACAGGCACCAGTGATGCACAAGGCTGTCCAGCACTGTGTTAGCACCCAAAGCTGCTCCAGGAGCCTGCGAGCACCTGTCAGCTCTCTGCAAGTGTCCGCTCCACTGCAAAAGACAGAGGCTGTTTTTTGTACAAAGCTCAGCAGAATAAACAACAAAAGATATGCAGAACTGCTAGAAAATCATGCAGGCAGGCAGCAGGAAGGGGAGCAGGGAGCTGCAGGCACCATGGGCTTGCCTTGGCAGTCTCTGCAAGCAGCACAGCTCTGCATATTGAGCTTTCAGGCTGGGTCCTGCCCACACAACACAAAACCCATGGAGCCCTGCAACCGTAAGGCATCACTGCACCCCGTGCACTGAGGGGAAGAGATGCTGCAGATGTACATGAACCACACAGGAGCTGGGTTATCCTGTGGGCCTGTGGTGGGCTCTCGGTATCCCTGGGCTTCTGGCATTTAGCTCCCATGATCAGGTATGTCTGAAAAAAGACCCAGATTGGTATCCATCAAGACGGGTGCGCTGTTGGTTTATTTTACAGCACATCTGGAGTGCTCCTCCCATTCTCCTCCGCCCCCTTTGCTTCCTCTATTAAACTGTCTTTGCATCTTTTCTCATGTTAGGACCTGATTTGGAAAATGATTTAATTGCTTGCTTAATTTTAATACACTGCAAGTCATTGTGTTGCAATCACAGCTCGCTGCATGGAAAGCTTACCCCATGTGCTGGCACTGGCAGGAGGGAATGTTCTGGAATGCTGGGACAGGCACTGACCCTCCCCTGCAGGGGCTGGGCCAGGAGGGTCTCTTCCAGGCTGCTGCCTCCGGTCCTTTTTGGCTGCATCAACACCCAGCGAGTGATTTGGCTGGGAGAGTTCTGGGCCGATATTTGCAGCGCTGCTCTTGTATTTTGGGATTTCTTTGCACCTCAGGTTTCTTTTGCAATCGGAGTTTGGCTTGTCCTGGAGCTCTGCTGAGCTGTTTTAGGGCACGGAGCACCACAGGGCTGGGTGTGGGGTCGGTGTCCTGGCAGGCACCTGCATGTCAGCGCAGCTGACTGAAATACCATGGCGAGCTCATGGCAGCCTGTGAGGTCACTGCTCAAAACGATGCTTTCCTCACTACAGAGGAGGGGTTTTTTTCACCTATTCACCCATCATGCACGGATGCCTTCTGAGGTGAGGTCTCGACTGCGTGAGCCCTTAGACACGGCAGCACTCCTTCAGAAATTTCCTCTGCTGCAAAGGGTTCAGGTGCAGGGAGGCATAGGGGGACTTTTAGCATCACAGAATCACAGAACTCTTTGGGTTGGGAGGAAGCTTAAAGATCCTTCAGTTCCAAGGCCCCTGCCACGGGCAGGGACACCTTCCACTACAGCAGCTTGCTCAAAGCCCCATTCAACCTCACCTTGAACATTTCCAATTCAAAGACTTACCCAGTTCACCACCACTGAAGGGTCTGGCTCCCATTACTCCAAAAATCCCTAGGGTGGGTATTTTGTGTTCGTCAGGGCTGCAGTGCTGAGGGATGCCCACGGGAAGGTACCTGCTGTGTGTAAGCACAGCACCATGCACTGCTGGGCCTGTGGGTGCCACCACAGTGCTGGAAATCGTGACAAAAACACCACCAGGGGCTGGTCTGAACCCAAGGTGCTCAGCTGTGAGCTCAATTCTCTCTCCAGTTTATCTCTTGCGTACTCTTTCCTTTACCCATAGCCCCGAAGGCATGAGTCTCTGTGGATTGAGGCTATATTGTATGCTGTTTTACATATATATCAAATAATAAATTAAGAAGAAAGGGATTTTCCTGAGACAGATCAAGCTTCTTACCAGAGGCATGTATCAGAAATCACTGTACACATGTAAAATTGCAGGTGGAGCAAGCCCGCACATGGAAATACCGCTCTTCACAAGCAAGAAATTACCATGCTGTTTTGCTTTTCTTTTTCGCTTTCCTCCTAGGAATTTCTTTCTGCTTCCATGCTTTATTTTCTGACCAGATTTCATAGTGCATGGAGTAGAGGAATGTGCGTGGGAAACACTTGGCTGGCTGGGCTCTGTCTCCACCACACGCCCTCCTCTCCCGCCGCCCAGGCGTGAAACCCTTCCCAGCACTCACCGGAGTCACTGTCACACATTTCACCCGTGAGTCACTAATGTGCCTGATGTTCATGCTGTGGCTTGTGAGCGATTAGTGCTTGTTCACACAGCTTTTATTTTTTTCCTCTGCCCTGCTCCTTCTGATTCAGCTGATTTAGATGGCCGATGGCCTCCTCGCTTGCTCATGCTGCCCTTAGTCACAGAGCAGCTCTGAGTTCATCAGCCTTCCAGGGGTGGGGAAAGGACAGCGGATGGAGGGCAGTGTTTGGTAATCAGGGATGGGCAGGTGATTTCATGGCACCTCAAAAGAAAGCCTAAGCCTTGCTGGTACCATCTGCCTAAGCATTTCACACAGGAGGCGCTAGAAAGGGATCCTGGAGCTTTAGGGATAAGTGTGAGCTGGAAGTGAGCACCAGCAAACCAGGGGAACAGGCTCTGCTGCCTGAGTTGGCAGGTGAGCAGCCACTGAGCAGATGTTCACACAGCTCTGAGAAATACAGTTCTGCTGCTTAGGCTGACTGAGGGAGCTGCTGCCTCTCCAGTCATATTGTGGCCTTCAGACGAATGGGGCTGGCATGGCTGTGGGTATCCATGGCACAGGAATATGCCATTCCAGGTCTGTTTTCTGCGGGCTGGCTGCTGCAGCGGAGAGAACACAGCCAGCAGAGCTTCTTTGGTCTCTCACTGGGGCTCGTATGGGCAGAAATGGATATTGAATGGCTGCATAGGGCAAGGTGACATCCCCTTCTCCAGCAGGGACCTAATGGCCCAGAGGAGAGCCCTGGAATGGAGGGAGAAAACTGGCAGCAGTGCCCTCTGGGATTCACTGTGTTCACACAGTTTCTCTGTGTTTAACCCAGCTCAGGGCAGCTCGGAACCCTGAGCCAGCAGGGACTGCCTGCGTGCACACAAGGCAATGGGAGGGCTCTACATTGGCCACTGATGACCCCAAAAATCCCCCCCTGACATCTGCTGAAGTTTTTCTTGTTTTCAGGAAGGTCTGCTGCCTTCTTACCGACAGCAGTGAGAGGCCTTTCACCGCAGCACACAGAAACGAGATACCCTGACCACACGCTTGCTTTTCTTCTTTCTTCATGTTTACCTGGGATTGCAGCCAGATGGGCACTGGAAACTGGTTTCTGGGAGCAGAATTTTGGACAGTGATAATCTAATCTGACCTCCTGTGCAACCCAGGTCAGGGAGTTCAACATGGTAATTCCTGCACGGGAAGGAATTAGTCTTCCTGGCTGTGCCATGAACCCTGCTCTGCCCAGCAATTTGTGGTTGAATTAGGTATATCCCGTCTTGGGTCTGAGGAACAATGAGTTTGTGAGTTTTCGTCTCTCTTGGTGGATAAAGATCTGGTTTATTCCATTAGATTCAAGACACATTCAAGAGATGTTCAACAGTTGAAAGAGATTAGAGGAATGAGACTCCCTGCCTCCACCCCCCGTGATAGACAAATAATTTGGATGTGTACAAATATATTATGCCACTAATACTTTAACCTTGAAAATTCTGGAGTAAAAAGGGTGATGATTAAAATTGTGGTGATCTCCTGCAGATGACTGTGAGTTATTTGTGCACATAGTTGTGATTCAGAGGCTGTAGGAGCTGGGTGCAAACAATACAGAAGGAAGTTTATGACTTCCTCCTCCACCTCACCGCTCTGACCCTGCTTCTCTCCTGCCTCCAATTCTGATATTATTATTATTGTATGAAGACTTGTGAGGGGATGATGGCTGTTTCATGGGGTATCCACTTGTGAAAACTGAGTCATGTTCTCCCACAAGAAGGGTTTTTATCAGAGCGTCTCATCTCTTGCATAATACAAGAAAGACAAATAGGTTGGAGAAACAAGGCTAAATGATGAAAGCCTCAGAGATCTCAATCTGATCCCACCACTTGTTAGGTGACCAAAGGGAGATCTCTCTTAGTCAGAGTCTTTGCAGCAGAAAGCTGCTCCAGAAACTGCTCCTTGCCTGCCTCTCAAGATAAATTAGTTCATGTGGAAATACATCACTTGAAGCATACAACCATATGTGCATTTTTGTATATATCTACACACATACTTACTTGAATAATATATACAAACAGATCCCTGCATATACCTGAGCTACTCCAGTTTGAACTCAGAGCTGTCAGTGCTCATAGCTTCCAGAAGAGGTGTTTTATATATATATATATATATAAAACATATATTTATATATACACACATATATGTATATATATATTCGTTTACACACACACAAACACATATGCATCAGCTTTCCCTGCTTTCCCTGCCAAAGACAGGAATCCCTGTGCCTTTGAGCAGCATGGAACAGGTATTTCTGTCATGTAGGGGCTGGCTAGACTGGAGAGAAGTGCAGACATAAAACAAAGCTATCCTGGTTGGGAAGGAGGAAAAATGTCTAATTAACCAAATATACACCCAGGGCCCAATGCTGCCCTTAGTACAGCTGTGCTCCCCTTCTGTGCCACTGGCAGGATTTAATCCAGAGAGTGAGCTGGTTTATTTTCTTCTGGTCTTTTCTGGTTGCAGATTCAGTCACTTGCCTGCCTAAAACTCCTTCCCCATAAAACTCTGTCTTCATTTTACCACTTCAGATTACCACTGCTCTGTCTGTGGCCTTCTGCATCTGTGCAGCCATCTGAGAAAACAAGCCTTTTGCCAGATACCTTAAATTAATAAAGCTGAATTTTTCCTTCCACCAAGACCAGCAACTGAAAAAGGCAGAAGCCCTCCAGAGTGGTTTTAAACATACAGGTCAAAGGGAGACAAAGACAGAGGAGAAAGAGCCTGTACAAAAGTCAGGTGAGGAATGAATGGCAAATGTTTTTGCATTCATTGTCCTCTTCCTTCTAATTCTTCGTCCCATTTCCTTTTCCATGGGTATGTGGGGTAAGCGGGGCTCAGGTTGCCTGTGTTTAGTGGAGTACACGGAAATCCTGTTGCAATGCACATCGCTTATGGCACAGTTTGGTGCTGTAGGTTTTGCGACATTCAGGGAAGGAAGATCTTTTCACTGGCAGCTGAAACATCCTACATGAAGTAGGTTGTACTTTCTCCCTGGAGTCACTGCTTGTGGCTCACTGAATAAGAAGCTTTCTTTAAACAGATAAGCTCAGCCTGGAGCCTAGTGATCAGCTGGAATGGGTGGAAATCAAAACAAGGCCTTTGGGCTTTTTTTTTTTTTTCTCTTGGCACCTGATGAATTTTCCCCATGTAGAATAATTTGGAGCCAAGATTTTTTTCCAGAGCTCCAAGATCGTTACTTTGCCTGTTCACACACTTTCTTTTTCTAACAGGGTTTTATTTTTCAAACCAATTTTTCATCAGACCAATAAGTGAGTAGCTTGTGGAGACCTGCTCACATGTGAACCTGGAGAGTGGAGGGGAAAACCCAAACCAGTATTGCTGCATCGCTAATGGTGCAGAGGCTCAGATAACAATTATGGCTGTTGGATATTTAGGCTCCGCACTTAACCCACCTTTCCTGGCTGCCTTTACAGTTCACGTTTAAACAACAAGCACTTTCTCTTTCCCAAGGCTTTTCCTTAATTGGATTTTTGTTGTGCTTTTTTCCCTTCTCATCTGTGGCTTAAGGAATGGTAAAAAAATAGCTTGGAGGAACCAAAGAGAACCAGCACTTTAATTTCAGGCAGGAATTACATGGTTTTCCTAAAAAGTCATTTTGCCTCTTGCTTACAGGATGGGAAGGGAAGGCATTTTGTTCTGCACGTTTTGGTGGTGATCCTGAAATGCAAGTTTAAATCAGGAATTGCATTCAAATCAACATTTACGGTAAAGGGAAGGACTTTGGGAAGGTGATGCCTTTTATACTCTCTTTGCCCTGTACCTTTTCCTGTGATCTTGCTGGTCCCACAGGGCAGCAGAGCTGGGACTGGCACAGAAGCTGCTTGACTCCTGTTCCTGTTCCCAATGGCTGAACCATCCCTGCCCACAATAACTGTGGGTTAAACTGAGCACTTCACCCCAGGCTCTGCTGGGCTTTATCTCATCAACCCCTGTGTCACCTGGAGCAGAGAGCACAGCCCTGCCCAGGAGGGGAGGGTGAGCACACCTGTGACTAAAGCCCCCTCACCCACAGCATCACTGAAAGCATCGCCATGGGAAATAAAAACCTCTTCTGCCCCAGTGCAGCTGAAGGGGTGGTGAGCTGCAGCAGAAGGTGAGCAAACAGGGGAGGATGCACACCAGAGCCCTTCAGAAGCCAAACAAGCAGTGCACAGGTGCTCCTCACAGTTTCAGTAGATCTCTGCAATTACCTTTCAGTCTTTTCAAGTAATATGGTGGGCAACTGGATATTGGTAATGAGGCAATACAGAGATATTTTGCACCTCACTGAATAGCGAGATTTCTCAGAACAGAGCTATAAACTGCTCACACTGTGCTCTGGAGTTATCAATCTCCATGGCAGTATATCCTACAGGGGTCCTTCAATAAAATTAAGGATTTAAGCTTCTTCAAGAGAGCTACTGACAGGCACTGTGCATATTCCTGCCCCTCCAAGATTTTCATGGTCCTGTGTCCCATAGATTCACAAATCTATACCAACATTGGTCCTCTTAGCACAAATGCTTCTGAAAATTCAAGAGCAATGCTTGTTCTGCCATCTCATAGTTTTGCCAGTTTTCAAAATGCAGTGGACACCAATTGCCAGCTTTGTTGAAGAAGCATTCACTCACAGGCCTTGAGTCAGCTGAATTCAGGCTTTAACTCCTGATTTGGGGGGTGCAAGCATACCCCTCTGAATAAATAACAGTGGGGATTCAGTGGGCATCCTGAAGTCACTGAGTGCTAGAGATCTTTCTTCTCTCCAGCAAACTGCAGCTTCAGGCTGTGTCAGAGTTGCAGCTGCTGCCATGAGCCAGGGGTAGGACTGCTGCCAGAGATCTGGAGACAGGCTGATTTCCACTCTGCTTTTCGGGACTTTGTTGCCTTATAAAAGAAGCAATCAACTGTCTTTCATAAGAACAGGGTTTTGCGTCGCAGCACATCTTTCACTTCCAAATCACTTTACAAACATTCAGTGGTGCGTCTCACAGCACACCTCCAGTGGGCTGTGGATATGTTTTATCTTAATTTTATAGTTGTGTTTAATCAAGCAAACAGGAAACTAGTTTCTTGTCAAATCTTCATTTTGTGGCCCTCAGGCTAGACCCACAGGCACAATGTTGTCCTCTGTCTGGCTTGGGGTTGATCTATAATCAGCCTGGGATGGCATTGCTACAGAAAAACAGCCCAGAGAATGATCTGAGGGCAGGGCACCAGTGCCAGCACCAGGCCCAGAGTGACTGAACGTCATTGTTTTACCTCCAACTGTAAATGTTTAAGCTCTTGGGCATTTGCAATCTTCTTCTCCCAGCCTCTGTTAGACAGTGAATGGCATTTTGCAGCCTCAGCTCATCCTCTCTGACCAAAGGGCTTATTTTAAAGGAATCTATTCCCTCCAGTTTATAGCCACACAGGCCTACAGAAAATGATCCAGTGATAAAACGTGGTCGTATAAATCTCTCCCAAAGTATGTTTTCATTATCCGTTGAATGTATGTAGTCTACAGTGAAGAACAGGTAATAGACATGACAGAAGCAGCAGCAGGATGGGGCAATGCTGATTCTGGAGGAGAACAAAACATCCCATGAGCTGCCAGGCTGCTGCTGGGAGCCTGGTGCTCCTGTTCTTTCAGCCAGGACAGATTTTACTCTCCCCAGAGGACCTAAATAATTTTTAGTGATTACACTGTGCTCTTATTTTCCCATCCTGCATCAACGTATTTACATGTCCACATGATAAGCTTTTCAAATTTTAGTTCTTTTAATTTCAGTGAATAAAATAGATACAAATATATATAAAATATATATAGGTTGCCCAGAGAAGCTGTGGATTCCACACCTCTGGAAGTGTTCAAGGCCAGGCTGGATAGGTCTTTGAGCAACCCGGTCTAGTGGAAGCTGTTTCTTGGCAGGGGTGTTGGAACTGGATCATCTTTAAAGTCCCTTTCAACCCAAATTCTAGAATTCTATGAGTCTATGACAGCCATCAGACCACTGTCTGAAGCTTCCAAATAATCTTATCAAGTGCACTCACTTTTGACATTTTGATGCGCTGAGATTTTTTTTTGTGGTTAGAAAGCTAAATAAGTCACCAAGCCTACATTTTTGAGTCTCATCCCTGCTGCTCAGACCTCCTGGTCAGAATACAGTTTATCACACCATGCCAGGCTCATTTTCAAACTGCATTTTCCAGAGGCTCTGTGTAAATAAAAAGGCTGCAAAATCCCCTTGACTGTTCAATGCAGGCAAACTCCAGGAAGTTGCAGTGCTTGGTGTCTGTGCCTCGCAGGTCAATGGCCTTTTAACACGAGTTTGGCAAAGGCCAGTGACTCACTTCAGAGGAAAATCCCACCATGGGATGGTAGTTCCTGATTCTCAGAGACTCCTTAAACTCAGCATCATGGTGCAAATGCTGAGAGGTTAAATCCAGAATACTGTTCAGGTTGCTATTTAACATTTAGAGGCCAAACACCACGTTTGACAACATGACATTGCTCCTGTCCTTGCCCCCATACCAGACTCCACAATTAACCCATCTGAATGTGTTTGTAAAGCACAGTAAGATAAATAAAGGCTGAATTTCCCAAACTGTGGCCACAGCATATGAACTTACAGACATAAGCAGAAAACTTCTCCACGTCAATGGATTTCTTGCTTGTCTGTATCACTTGCATGTCTGTATTTCCTGCTGCTATTAAGAATTATGGCTGTAATCCTACAGGAATTGTTCTTTAGTTTTTAAAGTGCAGCTAACCATCAGGCGGGCAAGATAGCGCAAGCCACACGGACTGAGCTCGTCTGTGATCTCACCCCATTACACAATACTGTGAGGAGCCCAGCGGTGTAACATTGCACAGAACAAGCTCTGAGGAGTTTGGGGGTTATAGACAGTCCTGGGGAATTATTTTGTGTCATGGGAGAGAGAAATGGGAATGAACGGGAGTTCAAAGTCCAGATTACCATAAGGCCAGCAAAACACATTCCTATAGTCTGCGAGTATACAAAGACATCATAGTTGGCTCATTTCCTTTCCTCTTGCCTGTAGCAGCCACAGCTCCAGCCCTACCTTATTTGCAGTACATCAACGTGTCAATAAAATGTGGCTGTGGGGCCTCATCCTCACCCAGGAGGTGTGAGGTAGCTCTGTGTAAACGCCAGCCAGGGCTCAGGCTGGCAGCTCTGTCCTGGGCAGGGAAACATTATTTCCATTACATTATCTCTTCTGTTTATTGGCTTTTCTTTTTCCCTTAAAGGGATTTATATTTAAACCATAAAATATTATCAGATTCAAACTTGTTCTGGACTAGCTCCCCTCAGAAGATTTTGTATTTTAAGTTTCTCTTTAATTTTCCCATAACATTGATATGTCTGCTTGTAGAGAAGCATAATGATAGGCAGGCTGGGCTTAAATCCACCAAATCCAGTTTGGATTTATGTTGTCACTGAACTCCTGCCAGGGGCTGAGGCAATGGCAGGCTGAAGGCTGAGGGAAGAGCTGAGGACCCGGGGGAGATGGGGTCACTCTGGAAATGCAAGAGAGAAAACAGAGGTCTGCAAAATAGGGGTCCCACCCTAAAACCCAGAAGGTGCAGAAGGAAAAAAAGCTGTTAACCTATCCCTAATGCCAACCTACCCCTTTGCAGGGATTGCTGCCCAAGGCGCACAGGGATCCTTGTGTTTCAGAGCTTCTCTGCTTTTTCAGGGCTGACCCCTGGATCTCTCCCTGCTGCTGAGGGTGGAGCAGACTTGGATGCCCTGGATGTCTGACCTTACTTCTGCTGTGTCTGTGTATCATGGTGGGGGGGGTGGTTTATGCCATTTTACAGGATTTTTGATGATACCTCATATGTTTTCTGGGCTTTGCCCTCAGCTGTGGTGAACAGTCTTTAAAAGAAACCTCAGACCCATCTGTGTGCTCAGTGCTTTGCAGAGCTTCGTGTTTCCCAAAATGTATCCTAATGTCCCTTCTGTTCCTTCCCGGGAGCCTTTGTGCAGCAACTTCCTGAGGTTGTTTTAGTTATCTGTATACTTTTCTCCTTGAAACAGATGACTTTTCCCTTCCTAGACAGATTACACAAAGTATTCCTTACCCAGACACCATGAGTCTTTCCTCCCCCAGAAATTGCCACACAGCTCCTTGCTGAGCCTCTCTTTCCATAAATAATATATGCCCAGATTTCTTAAATTTTTGGTCATCTTCCTTGATTCAGTTACATGTCAATGACCTCTCTTATGACAAGCAAGTACATCTGCAGCTGGAATCCCATTTAATAACTTTTCCCCTCATTATATAAATAGAAATATGTACTGTAGTCCTTCATGGGTGGAGCAGGGAAATTACCATGATGGTTTCTGTGCCCCGTTGGCAGCTCTGACCTGATTTAACATAGGCTGGCTCACATCACCTCTTACTCAATGTTTTCCATGGATGAGGTGCAGACAAGCCACATGCAAGGAGCTCGTGGATTTGTCACGTGTGACGAGACAGGAGAGGATGGAAGGAATTCATGCCAACTAACTGAGATGCTCTAGCTAAACTCCTAATTACCCAGGCTCTTTCTCTACCCACTTGGTTTAATCCAATCCCCTTGTCTCTGTCAGTGACTTGTTTGTTTTTCCCACATTGCTCCCTATAACTCTGGTACAAGAACAGCTTCCCCATGAATGTGGTGAGTGGAGAAAAGGCATCATCTTCCCAGCATGGATCATCGTTATGGGTGTGGTAACACAAGTGAGATTCCCACGCTCAGCCCAATGAAATCCAGTGGAAACAATGAGATCAGAAGCAGAAGCACATGAGATTCATTCCAGTTTAACCAGTAAAGCATCAGTTACCAAGTTAACAGTTCATTTTTCTCCACAGAACAATTTCCTCCAGAAGAGGATCTCCTTTATGTTCACATTGACTTTGTCTCCAAAATGTCTCTCTGCCTGTGGAAAGGCAACCTGTCTCATGCTGCTTTTTATGGCCAATAATACACATATCCTTAAGAAGGAATGGATGATTTTCACACCTTTTTTACCCTTACAGCATCTGAGGACTGAAGCCTCCTCCCTGTGCTGTCACACTTGCCATGCAGTACTGCTGTGCTGCTAAGCTGGGGGCCTGCTTTCCCAAATTCCTCCCTTCTGGAGTTCTGCTGTTTTCTCATGTCCTGACAAGCTGTTTCCACACACGAGCATCCTCCTTCCCTCTCTGTGTGGGTGTAGCTCATGGCCCTGCCACACTCCTGTGTTTCTCCTGTGAGAAGACACTCTCCATCCTCTTTACAGCCACCCCATTAGTACTGGAACACTGTGATGAGATTTCCCCTAAACCTTCTCATCTCCAAGGAGAAGGAACCTAACTCTTTCAGTCTTTCTGCCAAAGCCCTGTGTCCAGAGCATGTCCTGCTATATATACTGTGTTTATACAGGATCTGCTTGCACAGCCCATGTTTACTGCCTGTGACCCTGCCATTCTCCTGTGTTTATGTTCCAGGGCCCATATTTACATACTGTGACATCCCAGGCCCTGCTGCCTGTCCGTGTTTTAGTCTCCCAACATCTGCCGCTCAGTGCACCTTTGCTCTTGGGTTCAAAGTTTGAAATGAAATGCAGTCATAAGCAGAAGATTAAAAAACCACAATTGAAACAAGACACCTAAATCCTTGTCTACTTCTGCTGATGTCCTTGATAGGAACTGATCCTTCCATCCCCCCGATATGCAGCCAGTGGACCCTTTGTGCTGTGTGGGATGCAGAGATCAAAACATGCACATTTAATGAGCTCATTTCTAACAATATTTTGAAGTTGTCTTTTTCTAGTCTGTCTCCTAAATTCTCTCTGGCTATACTTTGCATTTCCCTCATTAGAAACATGCTCTTCCAGTCAGGCTGCTGACATTACAGAGAAAGTTACTGCCCTCGATTGGAAGCTGAAACATAACTTGGGGTGCCTAAACTCACATTCACACACACGCACAGAGTTAAAACTCTCAAACATCCATTGAACTTTTTAACCCAAGCAGTTCACTAAAGTTCAGGGTTTTGTAAAAGAAACCCAGTTATAGAGAGAAAGTTGAAAATGGGTTTAAACATTTTCATATGGCTGCTTTGTCACTTTGTACAAGAAAGTACAAAGTCCTATTTCCCTCAAGACAGGAGCAGCAAGTTACTATTCATGCAGCACTGGCTTTCTTTGAATCGCAGTTCCCAAACTATGTGAGCTTTTCCCAGGTTTTCTCCCCTGCACTCTCTGCCCAGCAACACGTGGCTTTGATTTTGCAGGCTGTCTGCCTGCCTTTGCTGCAGCTTCAGAGCTGGGTGTCTCTGCTCCTCACCCATTGCTCTGTTTGCCCATCCAGACTCCATATGATCCATGGAAAAATGTTCTCACTGAGATCTATCAAATTCCTATGTTATCTGTGCCTTTTTCTGTGCTTACTTTGGGATTTTGAGACTTCTGGTTTCCTAAAAGACCTCTCACAGTTAAATTAAACAAAGGCTGGGGAAGACATGTGGGCCAGGAGCTTTTGCTCAACCTCCGTCACAGGTTTCTGGCTTCACAGCCAGGCTGACATTCCCTTCCCTGTGCTGGGGACCCACGGGAGAGGCTTCAGCCAAGTGTCCTCCAGCATCCTGTCACCCTGTGGTCAGTGCCAACCCTTACAGAGCTGCCAGAGTAGACTCTCCTGTACCTGCTTCTCTGCTCGCAGCCTATTTTGGGGCTACTCACCCACTCACACAAGAGGCAGATCTGACACAAGCCTCCCATAAAAGGGCTGGACCAGGATGGGACCGAACAGTTTCTGCTGCCAGTGCGGTGGCTGGGAGGGATGCCCACAGCCCCGAGCACTCCAGGAGCACAAAATGTCAGATTTTAATCAGCACCAAGCTCTGGCTGTAATGAGGATGTTGGCCCACACATTAAAAAGCTTGAACTCATCAACATTTGGAGTGTTGTGCTGTCAGCCTCAATTATTATCGTTTTGCATTGTCCTGCTATGTGACCCAACTCACAAATTGTTTCTTTCTGTCCCACAATGGTTTTCAGACAGAAATAAACCCAATTCATGAGTGTGTGAAGGGCATGTGCTCAGTGGCTTCATGCACACCGTGGGTCATACATATCCCTTGCTGTCCATCAGCAGTGCAGTGAAACTCCAGTCCCATCACACACAGCAGCCATACACTCCAAACTGCAGCAGGGAATTAAAACTTAATGCAACTACACACTTCCCCTCCTCAGAGCCCTGCAGCTCATGTGCGGCTGCCAAGGTGTGCAGTGCTGACTGGGTGCACACACCACAGGCTGTGATTTCCAATAGGGCAGCACACGTGCTGTTAGAAAAGTGCCTTTTGTTTCCTCAAAATTCACCTGATTACAGTGTGCAGCCATGGCTTTTATTATCCCTTTCTTTTTTCAGATTTCAGTTTTGCAAAACAAATGGATATACTGTAGGCAAACTCCCTTCTCTCTTGTTTTTGATAATTTGAGGAGGCTGAGTCCATATTTCTCATTAGAAGTGTTTTGCTCAACTAATTCCCATGACACTTTTTTTGATTTCTCCAGTCTGCCAGAGTACTTAAAAAAGGGCACCAGAGCTGCAAAAATATTTTTTCAGGATCATCTTTAGACAATTAGAGAGGCAAAACATCTTCTCTGGTGCTACAAAACAACCTCCTTGTTTGTACGGACAGAAATTGCTTTATTCTCTTCTGTCACTGTTGTAACCCATATTGTGTTGCTTGACAGATAGGACCCCTCAGTCCTTCCCGTGTTATGGCTTTTCGGAGGCAGCCTCACTCTGCAGATGGTCAGTTCTCTTTGCTATGAAATCTGTCATTTTCCATCTCTCTAATTCAAAACACAGGTTGTTTGAATCAGGTCAATTTAGCTCTCTCTCCAGATGATTCTGGATGGCAGCCTTATCTTCACCATTATTTATCATTCTGTCAAACTTTGTGTCACCTACAGCAAGTTATCTCAGCAGTGTTTCTTATATTTGCTCCCAGAACAGTGCAGAGAATGTTGAGTAGCATTGAGTATACACTCATGGCTGCAGCTCATCATTAGATGATTCCCCATTGACAGTCACTGTTTGAGACCTATCAATTAGCATGTTCACAGTCCAATTAATGTGTGCTTTACTGGCAGTGTGTGCTGGCCGTTATAATTGCAGTGCTACAGGAGTACCAAGCTCTGAAAAGCCCTGTTTACCATCACCACTCTGCTGTTCAGTCCCCCCAATAACTAAATCGAACTAGTCTGAATAAGACAGTGAACCATGATTTATGCTCTTGTTGGTGCCTTCTTTGCCAAATGAATCTTGCTAGTGGAATTATTCCCATTACCTTGTCTGAGAGTGGTGGGATACCTGGCCTGTAGTTGTGCAAATAATCTTGATTTCCAAGTGTGACTGCCTTAATGTGAGCCCATTTTCATCCCTCTCAAACCTTCCGTCTTTTCCAATGTTTGCCATCAGTGCACTAAGTCTCCCTCCCCTAACTCCTTTGTGGCTCTGGAGTTCAGCTTACCTGGACCTGCTGATTCTCCAGCATGTTCACCATTGTGCTGTTAATGGACTGGGAAGCTACAAAAACCCACTGTTCTTTTTCTTGCCAATACAGAAATATTTACTGAATGTTTTTGCTTTCTTCCGTAGATCTCCCAAAAGGAGGTTTCTGACTGCAATTTTACAAGGAAGTTTCGCAGCCTGGTCCTGGTGCCAAGTTCCCCATTCATGTAGGCTGTTTTTGTCTGGCTCAGCTCTGTCTGGGTATAAGGATGTTGGCGAATAGGACTGGCAGAGACTTGCTGTGATATAATCTTGTGGCCTTATGATATAATCCCTTTCACAAACTGTTTAAGCTTAGAAGTGACTAAATTGTTTGTTTCTCTGGGAAAGGCTCAGAGAGTGACATTCCTCTGGAAGAAACCTCTTTCCATCCTAACCTTGCTCAGGGTTTGCTTAAAAATAATTTGCTGCACCAACATTTTCCTTTTCCTTGAGCATCTTTTCCATGTCTCACATGCACTCTCATGTTGTATAGCAGCCACATTATACAATACAATCTGGGATGTGATCGGTTAAGGAGCCAAGGTGTTTTTGTTTCTCCATGTCTAATAGACTCCCAGTTCTTCCAGACATTCAAGCTACTCTTCTCTGAGCTTGCTCCAGTTTGAATCCTTCTTTCCTTACCTTAGGATGACCAAATCAGGTCTTATTGAGGCTTTGCATAACAATACTGATATTTCCTCTGTTTTATACTGGCAATACTTCATTTAATGTCTCCCTCTTTCTTAAATACCTTATTTCATGCATTCTTGCTTCTTCTTATGGGATGGAAACTCTAAAAAAATGGCAAGAAAAGTAAAAATAAAAATACCTATAGAATAAATCACAGCCTGTGATTTCCAAATTCTCCACAGTACCTTAGGATTATGATGTGACTTTCATGGGCATTCCAGCTTTAGTGGTTTTCTGTAGGGCTTAGGTGTGTGATATACATGTGTCCCTTACATCCAAATTCTGGTAAACCCCTACCTGCACATTTAGGTCCTTAAAATATCTAACTTTAAGCACCTGGAGTATCTCTTAAAAAGGATTTCAGCTTGTAGTTCACTTAAATACATTTTAAACAATTCCCTTAGAGGTCATACAGTGGGCATGGTGTGCAGCTCTGAGAGCACTGCAGAGGGGATGGGTCAGTAGTGACTAATCGTGACTGTATGGAAAGTCTTCAAAGTATTTGGCTAATAAATGGAACAGTAGAATTTTCCTTAAATAGTCTTAAAACCAGGAAAAAGCTAGCAGGAGTTTTCCCTAGAAGACTGAAGGATAACTCACTGACAGACCTTTATCTAGAAAAGGAACACATGTAGGATCCCTGGTCTTCTCACTTGTACCTGCTCTGGGAGTTAAGTGATCAATATCTTTATGGTATCAGCTCTCCTCTTTTTATGTCCTGCTTATCACCTTACACCTTACGGAATATTATCCTTTCTCCTATTTATAAAAGATCCAGCTTCCCACACACAGAAGGGGAATACTCAAGGAAGCCAGCAGGGAGGAGAGGAGGCAGAGGATGGTCACCACATGAGGAAGACCCATGTGTGCCTCAATTCATCTGCCATGAGAGGCAGCTGAGAACTTTGACAGAACTTTACAGAACCCGTCTGTAAAATCATGAAGAGGGCCAGCTGAGAAGAGCTGCCTGCTTTTACTGTCACTACAAGATGAAAACAAAGATAAGAGATGCAAATTCAAAACTCTCAGAATGAAATGCTTCTGTACACAGTGCCTGAGCCCCTAAGCTATGGGCATTTGTAGGCTGACAGAGTACATGGGGCAAGTGTCATGCTACATTTGCATTTTCCTTATATTTTTCCCTAGGTATCCACTTTTGATCCCTGTTGGCAATGTGATTACGGGCTGGCTGAGCCTTTGGTTGGAGCTGGCACGAACATTTTCTATCTTTGTGCAGAATAGGTCCACGTCTGCTCGGTTTTATCAGCACTACACCATCAAACACAGGCTGTTGACCTACTTCCTTATGGTGCTGCATGGATGGGGAAGCAGGAGAGAGGTTTAGTGGAACTGTCCTTTTTCCTGGCTCCTGTCCTTGGCAAATCTATGTTGCAGCAGGCCTGAGATCAGCTGCATCTCTGATCACAACTGGTTTTCATTGCTATTAATTGTTTTCTCCTTGCTTGACAGTAGTGTGCCATGGTGGCTGCTCCTCATCTCTGACAGCATTTATGTTACAATAAAGCCATTTTGGGAGGAGTTGGTGTTTAGAACAGTGTTCCTGCTTTTCTCTCTCCTCCACCCTTGGCTGCACAGTCTCTTGCTGTCTCTCCTCTGCTCTGTCACTCGTCTAACTCTACAGTAAGCTGATTCAGGGATTCAGTCCCCCAGAAATTATTTCTTATATTGTGGGGCGATGGTTCCCAAGGGTTACACCACAACGTGGTTCACAATGAGGTCAGGGCACTTGTACTGCCCAAAGGGAACAGTGGGAGGGGATGGGAAAGGGGAGAGGAGTATCCTTTTCATGAGCCACTGTTAGATTCTGCATCATGAACTTCCATCCCAGAAAACTCGGAATCTCCCTGGATGGAGAGTTTACACTTCTGTCCATATCACTTCACTGTGGAGCCAAATTTGCATATTATAGTCCTTTGAAAGATGATTAAGGGGAGAAAAAATTTTCCTGTGTTTTCAGCTCAGACATTAATTTCTTAGAAGCAAAAAACCATTGTCAGTCACATCTGAATGAAAGACATAGAGAAGCCAACATTATTTTAACACATGACTATTGTTAATGGGGATAAAATAATTAACCAGCCATTTATTAATTTAATAAATTAAATTTATGGCAGTCTTCTTTCAAAACAGAAAATCAGAACTGTGTTTGCATTAAAATATTGATATAAAGCCTCTGCTCTAATAATGTTAGGTATCTAATAGCAACTTCAAGCATTTAATTAGACTAATTCTTCAGGTTAATACATCATCTTGCACTCCAAATTATCTTTATGCTCTTTACAAATAGCTACTAATTAAGCCTTATGCTACTCCTGCCAAGTCAGTTAATAGTATTATACCAGGAATATGAGGTCCAAAGGGGTTTGACTGTTTTCCCTCCCGCCATGCTTCCCTGAGGAGGCAAACGTGTGCTCCAACATTATTCTCCTCTGCCTGGTGCTGAAGTTAGATGACAGAGACATGGGCCCAGGAGGAAGGTGACTAAATTATGCTAAAAGAGTCAATGGTAGCAAGGTGGGAGTGCTTGGACTCAAGTGAGAAATAGGTTAGAACAGTTTATATTTGGGATTCTGATCACCTGGAGGTGGACACTGCTGCTACTTGATGCTTTTCAGAAACACCTGGGTACTTTTAGCTGGTGTGAGACAGAAAAGGGGAGCGGCAGGAAGAGCAAACAGCACAGAGCTAGGTCAGGACTGCTGGTGATGGTGTCCGTGATGGACTCGGACAGAGCCAGGGTGTGAAGAACTGGCAGGTGGACGTGATTCTGCCAGCCTGGCATAGGCACCAGCTTGGTGATGTGCTCCAGGACATATCTGTTCCCTTGCCAGCCAGGAAAAGCTTTACATGGCATTATGAGTATGGTTCCCTACATGCATTGTTCCGTATCATCAAAAATTTCTCATGTTTCTCTGGTTTCCCTCCTCTTGCCCAGTAGCCTCCTCTCAAGCCACACTCTGCGTAAGGAGTTGGTCATTTTCCTGCCCCAAACACAAGGTGCAAAGGCCAGAGAAGTCCAGAGAAGCCACAGTGGCTTCCCTCAATGCCTGAGTGAGTGCAGAAACATCTCAGCTTGGGGAGCACTCCCAGCAAGGAATAACCAGGCTAGGTCTGACCTTGTCCTCACCATGGGCAGACGGAAACTCATGTCTTCCCCTTGCCAGGAGCGTTTTGTGTCATTGCAGCATTAGGCAAAACATAAAGCTAGACCAGGAGAGGAGAGGGCTTAGCCCCAGTCTTTTGGCTTGTTGCAGTCAAGAAAAACAGCTCTCACTCCAGTTTCTCCAACGCCTACATTTTAAGCAGTTCTGCTCTCTGTTCTGCTACTTATCTGTGTCCAGGGAAGGGCCCTGCTCTGAAACCTGAATGCACAAAGGCTTTTGGAGGTCAAAGCTCCGTGTCTTCCTCTGTTCCGACTCTATGCTGGCTTGAGATAGGGCTAAAGAAGTCTGAATTATGCAGTTTTGAGCCCCTCAAAACAATCTTCTTGATCTCTTCCAGCACCTGCAGGTGTATGACTCCGCTCTGCCAAATCAGTTTGACTGTGACACTGCTGCCAAACCTTGCTGGAGTGGCACAGGTTATAATGAATGCTTATGAAAAGTAAAAAGATGATTTGATGGAGGGCACTTGTGAAGTATAAAGTGATATGTAACCTGTAAAACAAGTTTAATGAAAAGCTTTTAATCGCTGTGAGTTATGCAACCACATGAAAACAGTGGCATCAACACCAAAACATTGAAGGTAAAGTAGGATTTTTCAAACTGGGAGAGTCAAAAATGCTAAGACTTCAACCTCCTCACCCAATTACTGCATATGCAGACAAGGAATCAATTGCTGATTTTTATGGTAAAACAGTCACTACAGTTTGATAATTACTCTGTGTGTTGCTATTTACCTCAGCAAGGTGTATCAGACTCCTCAGAACACAATTCTCCACTTTTTCTGAATCACAGAGAGGAGGAGGAGGGAGGGAGGTAATGCCCGTCACTCCACCAACCTGCCTGAGCCAGAGCTTCCCCTCCTCCAGTGAATGAGGACATATTCATGACTGATCCAATATTTTATGACTGACACTAAATTGCCATCCTTGATGACCTACACTTTCTCACACAGACCAAGTTTTGGTCTCATTGTCTAAATTCACATTCTTTAGTCTGTTCAAAGCTTAATACTGTGTTGGTTACCTGAACATCTTCTTAGAAAAGACTGATAATCTTCATCATTGCTGCCAAGAGGTAATGGCCACATAAAATCAGTTTGCCATCCAGTGAGATGTGGAAGAGGTCCTCATGTGCTGAAGCTCTGGTCAGAGATGAGCCCTCTCTGCCCTGTGACAGTCTAATTTAGAGGCAGGAAATTCCTCAGAATAAACCAGCTCCTAGTCCCAGCTGAGTGCTGGCTGATAAAACCACTGTGAAATATTTAACTGTGCAGAGTAGCAGAAGATTAATAACAGATGTGATCTAGAAAATCAGCTACACCTAGAGCACACACAAACCTCTGCACAGCACCCCTGGCTCCAGCAGCATCTGGCACACTGTACCTGGCTGGTGAGGGCTCTGCCTGGCACCTCTGCACCTTGTCCTGCTGCTGCTCTCTCCCTGCAGGCACATGGAAGAGCTGATTGTTTCCCTTTTCTCAGGAGCTGCCTTTATGTCGGATTGAGCCATGTAACCACAGAATGGTTTGTGTCGGAAGGGACCTTAGAGATCATCCAGTTCCAACGCCCTCACCATGGGCAGGGACAGCTTCCACTGTCGTGGGTATGTCAGTGATATAAACACCCCCAGTCAAATCAAATCAAATCCTGGTGCCTGAGAACGTGGAGAGGTCACAGTGCTGCTGCTCTCACCCAAGGACACAGAACAGCTTGTGTTGCACAGGGTGGTAATATATGTTCTTAGGCAAACTCAGAGAGCTGGAAAAAGCAGATAGACAGTGCAGACTCAGACTCCTTTTGCTACACGTCTCAAGGACCTACTGAGACCAAAATTTGCCTTCCTTCCTTAGGAGCTGGACCCGATGACCCTGATGGGTCCCTTCCAGCACAGCATGTTGAGTGATTCTAGGATTAAAAGGGGTTATTTCAAAGGCAGTGACCACAGAGTGGCTCAGCTGAAGGTCCAGTGTGGCATTTGCACAGTGGCCAAGGCATGCCCTGTAGACTTAGCTCAGGGATTTGTTGCCCACAGCTGAGCACTCAGATAATCCTTCTCTCCATGTGACCTACAGCACTGCAAAGCAGAAATCTCCTCATTGGGCCCATTTTGGTGCCAGCTGGGGCTGTCGGGGACTTCCAGGAATGCATGTCATGTATGAAGTGGTGACCTGGGCTGCTGCATCCCAGGATGGGTCTGAGCCCTGATGTGAGTTGGGCTGGGGGTGGCAGGGGGACAGCCACTCCTCTGGCTCAGACCATGGCTGGCTGCAGGATGTGGGAGCCTGATCCACTCAAGACCAGCCATGGCTAGATGTGAATATGAACTGTCTCAAAACTGGGAAGTGTTTGGAATTGAAATATCACTTTAGGATCATTACAGGAACTGGGCAGAATGTGGATGCACAAGCTCACATTTCAGTCTCTCAGAAGACATGACTCTACTTTCCAGGGTGCCATTTACCAGAGTGTTCCAGGTACTGACAGCTCAGATCTTTCAGTGATTTCAGTTCCAACATTTCTGACAGTATAAGTTACTTTTATCTGGGTGCCTTGAATAAGGATTCAGGAGTGTAAGTTTTGGTCCCAGGCTTTGAAGCTTCATCTAGTCACAATATTTCTCTACTCCCTGGCTCTAATTCCATGGCCTTGTGCTTTGGATTTACATAACTTACTTTCTCTGCATTTCGTTATCTTTCTGATGTCACCCAGGAGATATTTTTATAAGAATTTATTTGCTTATAAATGTCAAGTGTTTTCACAATAAATTCAAGGGGGGAAAAGTGAGAGTAATTCCTTTGCACAGACTACAGTCTCTCAGGCAATTCTTTGGACCAAAGGAATGGGAATGGGCTGGTTTTTTTGCTGCTCTCCAGAGGTGGCTGGCAGGCCCTGACTCACTGCATGCAGCTTTACCTGCAGCCACTGGAACACTCTGAGTCACAAGGAGAGGCTCAGCAGCTGACAGCGAGAGGTAATGACACAGAGGATATTACAGCCATGAAGGCACTTTAGGCACTGCTCCTGGTGGACAGCAGCAGCAGGGCACAAATACATCTATGAGGTTCTTAATTAACTACAAAAAGTGCTGGGTCCCTTTTCTCCCCCTCTCTCCCTTATTTCCCAGACCATAAACCAAATCTTCAGCAGGTATAAACTGGCACAGGCTCTCTGACTTCAAAGGAGCTGCATCAGTTTGAACCAACAAAGATTCTGGTGCCATATGGCCCTAATTATGTTAATGTGAGGCCCAAAGGATGCAGTGCAATAATAAAAAGGAAATACTGTGTGATCCATCATCGCTTTGGCACTCAAGGCAGAACTTTCAAAGTTATTTAGGCACCAAAAGAAGCAGACAGGTGCGTTGGAGATTTTCTGTGTTCCATTTCCCCACGATAAAAATTTATTTCCTTTCTATCCCAACCCGGGCTTGAGAGCCCCTGCAAAGAGGGTAGAAACATTTTATTTTTATCACCATGGAAATAAGAGGGATCTTTCCAAGGTGGACCTCTAACCACTTTGTCTCTCGCCCTCTCTGAGTGCTCGGCAGGGTCCCAGTGCTGCCTGCAGACACTCCCAGGGTCCAGGTGAGGAAGCTGCCAGGCGTCACTGGAGCGAAACTTTGGCACCAGGTGAGGATCTCCACAAGAGGAATGATTCAAGCCAGGCTCACTCACCCCCAAGGAGTGTCAGCAAAGCCACTCTGCCCCATCAGCACAGCTCCTTGCAGTGCTGTCCCAGCATATGGAGCTGCAGGAGGATATGAGGAGGACAAGAGAACTTATTCCTGTCCTTGGCAGATGGAAGCCTACTGCACCCTGAGTTCCCCCAGGCCCATGGGTATGGAAACCTTCAACAGCGTGGAAACTGCCTTTGATTTTAAATCCAAACAACTAACCGCTGTTATTCTTGGACATTTATATTACATTTTCCTCATATTTTCCATCTCATGGATGATTAAAAACAAATTATTGCATTAAGGTGTTTGAAATTAGGATGCTCCGTGCAGCAGTTGTTTGTTTCTAAGTCCTTGACAAGAATTTCCTGTTGATCTGGTTTTACGTTGTCTTTACCTAAAACAAATTTTCTCCAGGGACTGAACTAGTACCAAAATAGTTTTAAAAGGGTTCTCCCAACTCAGGCTCTTTTCTAAGACCCTTGTAATCTTTGTCCTGCCAGAGAATGAAGCAAGACTGCTGCAAGCATACTCAGGTTGCCCTAAAGGGGTGGGAAACAGATTGCTTAATGAGGCAAGAGCTACATCCCACATAATAATTGTCACAGTCATCTTTCATTGTTCTGATGCCTTATATTGGTGCTCTCTGCAGTGTATTCAGCAGTGATGCAACTCTGATGCTGTAATAACCTGGTAGGCAGCTGGATAGATTCCCTTTGCAAAACAAGAGATCACCATTTCACAGAGCTCCCAGCATGAAAATGTGTTTATTGACGGCTTGTATTTTGTATAGTTTTGTTCTTTAGCCACTCCACTGTTCAGAGGCAATCCCGGGGCACAGATGTACTCGTGGTGTGGTGCTGCTGCCCTTCTAAAGAGCTTGCAGTGCTCGATGCTTTTGCTGTAATTCCCAGCATGTACTAATGAGTCAGGAGTACACACCACCCTTGGGACTGGCCAGAAAATGTGGAAAGTGAAGAGTAAGGTGAGCCAAACAGCCAAGCTGCCTTTGTGTGGGAATAAGGTTTAAGTCTCTACTCTGCCTGAGCCAGACCTGTTAAAGGATATAGGTAAAAGATATAGGTTTCAGGTAGGTGCTTCTCTGCTCTGCTAGTCTGCAGTGGGCCTCTCTAAGTTTAATCAGATGTTTTTGGTTCTTTTACTGTCAAAAACAACTCTCAACATATTTCTGAAAAAATGCTGGATTTTGTGTTTTGACATTTCCTGGTGCAAAGGCTTTAGCTGCTGAGATCCCAGATCGGTTCTGCAGTGAAACACAGAATCACCCTTCACTGAGTCAGAAGGGTGATCCTATATTCCTTCAGGAAGGAAGGCACAAACAGTCCTGGTTGCAACAGTCACCTGGTTGCAATAGAGCCACTCCAGTAATAACCATTAAATTATAGATGGTGCCCTATGAGATAAAAAATCCAAAAGATATTGTCAAAATGTATGCTGTTAATAATAACATGACCTCTTATGATTTTGATTTCAGCAAATGAAGGTTTACAAGATGAAATCCCAGTCCTGTACATTTTTGTGATTGCAACTAATGTCACACATGTAAGCAATGTTTCCCCTTTGACTCAAGTTATTTATTGGCATAAATATTTGCAAGATCAGAACATTAACACCTAACTAACGTGTTTTAGCATAAAATAGCAATGACTCATATGCAAGTCTTGATAGTTTCTGTATTTTTCTATAAAGTACCTGGAGTTCCTATATACAGTGCAGCAGGGAGCAACACAGACCCGCCTTTAAAAATTCACAGGACTTGTTGATTTATACTTAACTGAGAAAAAATGTGGAAAAAATATTTATTGCAAATTCCTCAAATATTTGCCAGGTGAAACATCAATAGCAAGACCTTAAATAGACTCTTAATTCCACAGTGAGGTATTTAAACAGTGTTCTGAATTTCAAACATGCTGGGAAACAACACTGCTTATTGACACCTTTTCTGAAGACCAAACAACTGACTTTCACTCTTACTATAGATAAAAACCTATATTTAGGCATTCATTGGCAACATTTTCATTGCTACTGCTCTTATGTGACATTTCATCCTTGTGTTTGGGCAAAGGATGTTCATCTAATTAGTACAAATGCTTTGCAGCACCCAGGTATTGCGTTCTCATTAACTCACAAACTTTCTTGTGTTTATAAAATGCTCTGAATATTTACTGGGGACCTGGGCAATGCTGGATCATTGCTACAGAGCATAAGTGTATGCAAAAGTCTCTTTTGCATTTCCCATATTTTGCAACCATTTTCTTTTCTTCTTCTTAAGTCATAATCTCTGCAGAGAGCTCTGTGATGAAATCCTGAGTACAATTAGGATAAAGGATTTATTATGATTCATCCAGAACAGGGGTAACTGTGTGAACTTCAACTAAAACCTGGAGGATTTTCCCCAGCATATAATTTTGTCAAAAATCTGACACTGCTTTCCCACTTCCCTCAAAGCTCCTGAGATTTTTAAACCATGTGGGCCAAATTCCAGGTATCTCTAATATCAGCAAGAAACTGGGGTTGAATCCAGACAAAACACAGGAGTTTCACTTTTGGCCCTGCTCCTGGAAAAACAAGGGATTCGAGCTTCTATTTGATATGACAGGGATCAAAGCAGACACTTGGGAATGGCTGTGACTGAAGTGAGAGGCTGGAAGGAGTCTAAAAGATGAGGAGGCTGCACTGGAGTCACCACACTGTGCAATTTCCCTTACAAATACATTAATTATCATGTCAAATCAGCTGAAGTGTTTGCCCCTGCAGTCTTACTGCTCACTACAGGAGAGCCCAGGGATGGCTGCACACGACCAGGTGGGATCAGACACGCACCCAGCCCAGGGTCCCATCCCTGCCCCTGCCCCTGTCCTATCTGGGCAGGCATGGGAATGGGGCAAACAGGTGTCCAGCCTACCCACAGTGGTCTCCCAGTCTCTCTCGCTCCAAGCACAGGGCCTTCTGCACCAGAGGAAGGAACTTTGCATTTCATACCCACTGGGGCTTTTGACTGGTATGAATTCGTTCAGCTGCTTGTTTGAAATTATGTGAAGGCTTAATATTAATAAGGTCATGTGGAAATGGTGGGGGATTTTTGGCTTAAAGGCACCTTGTTCAACTACCTACCTGGGGCCATCAGGAAAGAGAAGGACAACTTCCGAGTCCCCAAGGACTGAGCACTGCCTGCATCACTCTAATGTCAGTTCAAGTGTCAATTAGACCATTCAGATGTTTTCGGAGTCAAATCTTCTGTTGTGGTTGAGACAGTCTTATTTAGGTTTTTATGTTAATTAAGGAAAACAAAAAAGCACTTTGCCCTTGTTGAGATGTTCTACAGCATATTTGTATTATGGTGAAGAATATCACTTCCCCCTTCCACTTGTACAGCATTCTTGGGAAAAATCAGGAAAGCTCCTCTTCGTAGATACCAAACAAGAGCTTTTAAAGCCTCAATGCCCAAATTGTATGCTTACAAGACCCATGGAAAAGGTAAAAATAGTCCGAGAAGTATTGATAGGATGCTGCAAAGCACTGTGAGGAGCCCACTTGATGGCACCATGTGGAGCTCCCATGGAAGAGCAGACACTGCTCAGGTCACTGGCTCCAGGTGAGCTGGCGTGGGCAGAGGTGCAGCCCCAGCCCAAATATCTGTGTGAGAGAGAGAGGTGAGACCTGCCGGAGGGGACAGCAGCAGCAGAGCTCCTCAAGCAGAGCAAATCAAAGGCCTGGAGAGGTCAGGAGGAGTTATTTATGTGGAGGGGTAATGTTAGCTGCACTGTAATTGCTTTCAGGCTGCTCTTGGACAATTGCTTTCTGGCTGCTCTTAAACCCTTGCTTTCAGCTTGACCTCTGCCGCTTCATCTGGAGCTGCTCTGCCACTTTATTAGTTAGTATTAGTAATTGTAGCCTGCAGCTATGGGGCGAAGGAGCAGGGGGGAGAAATAAAATGCTGGAAGAGGCAGCGATGGGAGGGCTCTGCTCGGGAGGGTCTGCAGCAGCGAGGTCTCTGCCGAAACACACTTGTGCCTCTGCAGAGCCGCGCTGCAGACGGACCTGAGCTTGTCCCCAGAGCTGACGTGCAGGGCTTCAGGTGATGCAGGTTCACCATAAGCCACCAAGCGTAAACTGAGGTGGTGGAGGTGGTTTAGGAGAGTAAATGGCAGCTTTGGAGAGCTCAGAGGACTCAGAGCTGTGGGAGGAGCAGCTGGGAGCCTTCTGTGGCTGCTGCTTCTGTGGCAGAGATAGAGCCCTGGTGCCCCGCTGGGGCCAAGCAGTGGGGCTGGGCATTCCCCAGCAAACTGCAGCTTCTTTTCGACGTTCAGGATCATCGTATGGATGTTGGAAAGTGCCAATTGTCACCAAGATGGAGATGTCATGGCCTGGCTGGATTGAGGAACAGCTCTTGCAGGAGGATTTCACCATTCTGAGTTAGGTTGATGTGCTGATGTGCCATGCAGCTTTATGGAGGGGCTTGAAACAGAGCTGTGCCAGACAGGCTCAGAAAATCCTGATTTTGGAGTAGCTGGAGGCTGGGAAAGTACTTGGAGAAGCACTGTATACACTCCAGGAGTTTTTGCTCTTCCCTGGTGTCTGCTTAAGACCACTACTCCAATTTTTAATTTAAGAGAGCAGCAAAGGGAGGAGGGAGGAAGGAGGGGGGCACCACCACCGCCCCCATATCCACCCCCAAAGTTCTCCATCATGAGACACACAGTGATGTGTGATGGAAAACCAGGACAGCCTTGGCCCCAGTGTCCTCGGACAAGCTGTGGCGATAGGGATGGGGTGACACCTCCAGAGTGACAGCAAAGGAGGTGCAAAAGCAGCAGCGCTCCCGGCAGTGGTGCCAAGTCCTAGATAGACCTAGAAAACCCCTGTGATCGATTGAAAGGGGATTAGGATGTCTTAGCAGGCTCCTTCAGTGCTAACTGGAGGGGGAATGGGATTTACCTCTGGATGGGAAAGAGAAATCCAGTGAAATTCCCAAGGAAAACTCTCTTCCCATTACTTCTGCAGGTTACCTAAAAAAGCTGAAATCTCTTTAATGCAAGCGGCAAGCACTGCCATTATAAATAACATGGCACTAGCTCTGCTGAAGGAAAACACCTTGGCACTGCATGGCTCAGGCATGCAACTTAGATGCTCTTTAACACTTCCTCAAAGTGTTTCCCATGTCTCTTAAGCAAAACAGACTCTCCAATTTCCAAATGTGTCTGCCTATAGCTACAGCTGTAGCAGCTCAATTGGGACATGTAAGCACGTGTGTGCTTCTGTGCATGTATATGTGACTCTCTAATATTTATTTTTAAACCTTCTTATATGAAAGAAAATATATTTTGTGCCTGGATGAGGGCAGAAAAATGTCATTTATTTACTGAACTTGTAAGGCTGTTTTTCCCAGGGAGAGGAGCACAGATTTTTCAGAGGCTTCCCAAATCAAATTTTTAAGCTTTCTTCTTTTAATTTCCATGCCTGCTAATTGCTCTGTGCAGCTGGTTTTATTTAAGAGGTTAGTATTTTAAAGTTGAAATGAGGACATATTGCAAACTTCACCCCACAGTTCACTGTGCTGTGTACTCTGCACGGCAGCTCAGACTGTTAATCATAGGTGAGGGTTAACAAAGCCAAACTGATGCAACTGCAGGGAGACACGAGGATGCAGCCAGACAGAGCAATTTAGAGCTGCAAACAAAGTCCCTGTCCCACTGAAGGACACGCAGATTGCAAAATATGTTAGCTCAGGGCATCCCTTTGCCCGGCAGTGTGAGGAACCCGTGCAGAAGTGCTGCTGCAGGTACGAGCAGCACACATGCAGTGAAGGAAACCCTTCAGTGCCATCAGGATCACTTCTCTGCTCTGTCTGGGGGAGGATCTGGACAGGCTCTTCGGGCAGGGTCAGGGGGTCTGGTGTGGTGCCACAGGAGCGTGAGCAGTTCAGACACTGAGCACACAACCCTCGACCTTCTCGAGGCTGCTCCCGATGCTGATCCTGCCCCAGCCCATGCCCTGCACCTGCAGCTGCTCCCTGCAGAACAGAGCTGTCTGAACAGCTCGTGTCAGGGGACAGTGGTCTGTGCTCCCACGTGAGATGCTTCATGACCCAAATATTATCCAAACAACTCAAATACATACACTGCCTTGAGAGAAAACTGGGGAAGCCTTTCCAGCTTCATCTTATGGATCAGATGGCATCAAATGCCAGATATTTTGGGGTTTGTTTTCCTATGACTCCTGTAATTTCTGGTAAACTCATTCAACAAACAACTCAGTCAGCAGCGGCAAAGTTCAGATGCAGCTTTCCCTGCATACATTCCTTCCTTCCCACCCACTGCTGGAAATTGTGCAAATACATAAACCGATTACAGGGTTAAAACAAAAATAAACAATTTGTCCTTCATCAAGACAGTTCATATATTGCACATGACCTAGGTGGGGCATAATGAGGCTGCTGCAGGGCAGCCCAAATCCAAAACCCTTTCACCAGTCCAGCCAGTCGTGCTTGCTCAGGTTGAAGGTGGCAGTGCTGCTGCCACTTCCAACAGGCTGCTCCTCCCTTGGGAAAATGTTAGATTTGGAGGACCAAGGGTGTGGAGCAGCGTTCCCGGCTCTGTTCAGCATTGTCCAAGGAATGGGTAATGTAAAAAGAATGAAAGGAATCGTGTGTTCTGGTAAAATTAATCCCTTGAGGATTTGCAGTCTGTAAGCAAAGCCTGGCTGTGCCATACAGAAGGCAAAAGCAAGTATTTAGATGGGAGAACTGAAATTTTTCATTTAAAAAAAAAAAAGATTTTCTCATTCTGTTTGCTTTCAAACAGGGGAAAATAAAAAAAGGAAAAGAACCACCCAAACCCAAAGGTTACCTTGGGAATTTAGAAGAGGAAACAGCTATCAACTGAACTATGGAATTTTTTTCCCAAGCCTCAAGGGACTGATAAGTATTTTCAGTATCTAGACCCCCTTCACCAAATACATCTCCCACTGTTTTCAGGGAAAATGCAATGTAATCAAAATCTGGCTTTAGAAAAAAAACAACCCAAGAATAATTGAGTTAAAAATCCAAATTTCTGCCTGAGGGGAGGTGTTTTGAAGGGTAGTTGCTGCTACTGAATTTGCTAGTAAATTACATTGTCAAAAAAGGTTGTTAGCAGCCACTGAGTAGGTGGGTTACATATCTTTAGCATCTGGCCTGTAATAATTTGATGTTAAAAAGGCTGATATTTTTCTCTCCTGCCCAAAGCTTCAGAGAGAAAGGAGCTCATAGTTAGGAGCTCATAGCTGCTGCTCCCCACAGCAGGGACATGGAATTAGGGACCCTGGAAAGACTCTTGCTGCCCTCTCAGCAGGGAGATGAACTTCCCAATTTTGAGACATGTTAAGGGACAGCTGAGGAAGAGCTGCTGCCTCTTAACCTTTTCTTGTATTAAAAATACCTTTTGACTTAACACCATTACCATCTTCCACTGGTGACTACTTGTCACATGCTTTTGCTAACTGGAGAAAAACCTGGCTTCTGCTGACAGCTCCTGCCCTCTGGAGAAAATCAGAAAATCAGATAATCTTGGATCAAGACCCTCTTCTAGTTTTCCCACCGTGCTTCCTGCCTTGCTGCCGCCAACAATCCCAGCAGACACAATCCTGTACCACCTGCTGGGGTGGCAGTACCACCCCAGCTTCACAAAGGGATGATGTGAGATAAAATAGTATTTTTTTACTGTACCAGCATGACAGTTAGAGGTTATGTCCTTGAGGTTGGAGGGAGTTGACAGAGAGAGTTGGGGTCCTGTTAGCATTAATTCCCCCCTCGGTCATGGGCAGAATTTGGGAGGGGATTTCTGCCTCAGCCTTCACTTACTTTCCTTTAACACTCACTATTCTTTGATTAACTTTCCCCTGGCTTGGTGATTTTCCCACTCTGGATATCCCCAAAGACCATTAATAAATTGTCATCTCTGGGAGGCTGGCTCCAGACTCCAGCACATGCTCAATGTGATTTATGCTCATGACCAGTAAAAGGAAAAAAGCTATAATAGGCATTAAATTTTTTTTCAATAGCGTATTTGGGAGTGTAATAAGTGTTAGATCAGCTGCAGAATTGCTCTCTTCTTTCAGTGAAAACTCTTCTAGTAAAACATTAATTTGAGAAATCAAAAGCAAGGGCTCAAACAGAGCCCACTTCCTGGTTCAAAGCCTGGTTCAGACCTTGATCTATAAACCTCCAGAATTTGTTACAAGGGAAGACCTAAATTTATCAGTTATGCCTGAATGTTACAGTAAGGAAAATGTTAGTGGAACATTTTAAATAAATGAGCATTTCCAGGAAATGAAAGTGTTTGTTACTAAAATGCAGTGATCTCACTAACATACACCAAAAATTTTTCTAAACAAAATACAGTCTTGAGCAAGTGAAACACTGCTTTATTAAAACATATAATTTATTTTGGTGAAGATTAAAAAAACCCCAACCAATCTGCTACAGAATATGACTAGCAAGGGTTAAACTCTTCTCTCAGATATATCAGTGTAAATCTGATTATAACACTGCTGCTGGTAACATTACTCCACATTTGGACTGGTACAACCTGAGACTGATGTATTGAAGTAAACATGTCCCTGTGATTTCAAATATCCTTTGTCACTCACTCAGCTATGCAAACTACCATCAGCAGAACACAGACATGTTGCTTTGGAATGAGAAAAAGCCTATTACATTAAAATAATAAAACCAATATGTAAGCTAGAGGGAATTTAATTGGAGGGCAGGTTTAGGTTCTTAGTGTTCCTCCAATCAGCAGATATAAATCTCTTCCTGTACCTCAGACTTCCAAGCTTTCCTCTGGGAAGCAAGCAGAGTTTTCTATCATTATACTCATTAGCAGCTGTCTTAAAAAAAAAGTTTCCATTTTTTTAAGATGAAAAACAAAAGCCACAAGTTGTATTATTCCATTTCTATCATAAAATCTCCATTAACAGCCTGGCTAATCAAGTACCCAGATATTTACTAAACAAGTGCTTTGAATGATGAAGACTTTATGGCTTATGCAGATGTTTAGCAGAAAAAGGCATGAATAGTGTAAATATATATAACATAAATAAAATAAAATAAAATAAAATAAAAAATAANAATATAATATAATATAATATAATATGGACACAAAAGAAAGGTCTGTCCACCACCACAACCCATCACTGCCATGCTGCAGACAAAGGGGTTCTGCAGAAGGACCAGTGTTCCTGGGATTTATGGGAAGAAGGCATTTTAAGCTGGCTGTAAAAGTGGATGATGTGTCAGATAAATGAACTAAGTGACTAGCTTTGTGAAAAAGCTAAGAAGAAAGAGCAAAGTCTCTCCCTTTCTCTGGTGTACGATGCAATCTTGGCCAGTCGGTTCTTTAGAGCAACAGTAGAGCTCTTTGTCTGCCTTAGCTGAGTCACACAATTATCTCAATAACAGTAAGTGCCTAGCAACAGCCTCAATAAACACCCATTTATTTGATTAATCAGCCATTTTGAAACAGGTTTGGTAAACATTACCCTTTCACTTTTGGCTTACATTATTAAAAAGCTGCCCACTGAAGCTGCACCCCACGCTATGAATAACCACGCGAAACCACCGCTGTCCTGCCCAGCTCAGGTGGGCTGAGCTTAACCTGACACTTCTTGCCCATGGCAAAGCACAGAAGGCAGGCAGGGATCAGGGTAGCATTTATCACCATTTATCACCATTTTCTAGCCATAGGCTCACAATAAAACTGCTGATGTTAATGAGCGCTATCAAAAACTGCACAAGAATTCAGTCGTTGTGAGACCAATATAGGAAGAAAGAAAAAGCAGAAACTTAAGTTTCCACAAATGTAAACATTTGCATACGATATTTAAGGATAACTTACAGTGGCTGGAATGTGCTTTAAGTGCTGAGAAGGTTTTGAGTACTCAGAGATTGTGAGAAGTGTTTGCAGCGGATTGGGATCTGGGAACAAATGGAATTTTTTGTTATCATGGAAGATATCAAGATTATTTTCACAGTAAGCCTTAGCAGACTCCTGAGAAAGGGAGGCTGTGAAGTCTGGTTCAGAGCATATATATATATATATATATATACACACATTCTTATATATATATGTATGTATAAGTATAAAAAGATTAGGGGTGCACTCTTCATGGGAATGCTGAGGTGGCAGCACTTCACTGCTTTTCCCAAGATCTCCAAACAATGCTGTGCCTGCCTCTTGTGCAATGTTGAGGGAAATTTCCCTCTTCAAGGAAGAGGGAGATTTATTTCACAGGTAAATATCTTTGCTCAGCTGTACCCATATTCTCTTCCCCTCAGGTAAATGCACCATCAGCCTGTGTGGCTGGAATGACCTTCCCTTAACCTTTCTGGCTGAAACTATTCTCTTGACCATGGAATAATTAAGTGTAGATAGCTGCTTCCATTGCTACAATAAGTAATTATAAATCTGCATTCTCATCCAGCATTTCTTTTCATAATGCTGCCATAATGCTACTTACATTTGGATTGTTTTTCATCAATATACCAGCATTATCCCCAGTACTAAATTATCATGTAGCAGTGGAGGTTACTCCCTTTCCTGCTGATTTTTAATGCACAAAGCAATAAGCCTTTTATAATTGTGAGAACCCAGTGATTGTGCCTGTCACTAAAGCAACACAGAGCCTGCATTTAGGTAAGATTTAAATCTAACCTTGCTCAGCAGAGAGGAAAGGAAGAAGAAACAGAGATCTCTCCCACAAAACATCTCCCATCTGCTGGGAGGGGGTGAAGTTCACAGGTGCCCCCTGTTCTCCCAGCTTATCTCAACCACACATCACACCTCTTCATGTTTTTTCATGCATCTACCTTTATGCAGCATCAACAGAGTGTAATTCAACACATTTCTGTAAAATACTAGACATTATGCCAGAAATAATACGCAGTACACATGAGAGTTAATTAATTGCATATTTTTCCAAATATTTCTCTGGGGTAATCTCAGGATTTTTTGTCTCCAGAACTTCAAATGATCTGAAGGTTCTGTGGAGCCTGTGTCCTTAGGGACTTTTCAAAACTTGTCTGGAAAAATTCTATAGGCAATCTCATCTAGCTCTGAAGCTGATCCTGTATTTTGCAGGGCTCAGGCTAAGTATCTCCAGAGATTGTTTCCAAGTAATTTTTTTCGATAATTCCCTAAAACTCTGATTCCAAAATTGACATCTGAAGACAACAGCTGTGCCTCAATATACAGTGTGCTCTGTTATACCACAAAGACCCTGAGATACCTTTAATTAGTTTATTTCCCTAAAAAGGGGGGGAAAGCCCCTTGGAATGTGAATTGTGGCCTTTGCATCTATATTCTTGTAAACCTCAATGTAACACATGAGGAAGGACAAACAGTAGTATTTTACCAGGTGTGACTACACAGACAATTTTTATTATTTGCAGTTAGCTGTACAGGAAGAACAAATGTAATTATTCATCCATTATGAGGTTTCTTCTGCTTTTTATATTTTCTTGCGCATAATGTCTGGCAAGCTGTAAATAGCACCAATTTTCTAACCTCTTCCATGTTGCCAGGGTAAGGTTCTTCACCCCTCCATTCACAGAGGATTCGAGAGATGTCACTCAAGATTGACTGGAACAGAAAGGGAGAACAAATGCAACAGCTTTCACAGGTGCACACAGATAATCCAAGTGTCCTTTTCCCCTGAAAAGTGAAAACCTTCCCCTGGGAAAGGTGTTTCTGTGGGTGACATACCACTGCCTGAAAAACACACAGAGTACCACAGCACATGCAGGAAAATAAATGTGGTGGATATATTCTGGATGGGAGACACCTCTGACCAAAAGTGACCATGGTGCAGGAATCTACTTGTTCCTTTTGTTCCCTCCCTACAGAGGATGTTTGTAAACAGGCAGTCATAGGGACATACGGAAATAAAATGGCAGGGAATGGGTATGTGAGCTGTTCTCCTGAAAGCAGCCAAAGTGATTTATTATGAAATTTAAAAGATAAAAAAGACAGTAAGTCAGAGGAAGCCAGGGTTCTCTTAGCAGCAATCGAAAATCTTTCTTTTCTTTGCCCACACCCCTCACTGCAGAACACAGCACATTTTAACAGCTCCCTCGTTAAAGATGGTTGCTCAGCGCAGAGAGGAGGCTGTGCAAGTCAGGGCAGATGTGAAGCGCTGTGCAGCTCTCAGAAGTAACACTTTCCAGCTACACTTTCACTGAGTGATTTGCTCAGGAAAAAAAAAAAAAAACAAAAAACCAAAAGTAAAACTTTGGAACATTGAAATAAAAGTTCTGATTTTGCTCTACCGGAAGAAATTATAATAGAAAGTCAAAATTTAAATTAAATTCTCCTAGGGAGCTTGGAAGTTAAGCATCAAAATTGCAAGGTGAAAAGTTTCTAAAACACAGGAACTAGTCAGAACTTGTTACGTTCCTGAGTGATAAACACAAAGTTCAGCTGATCTTTCATGGAAAAAATATAGTAAATTTCCCTTCTGGGGTTATATTTACCCAGCCTTTTCAGGCTGCATTATCACCCACTGTAATCTATTTAACTTCCATTCATGAGTCACTCTGACACTACACTGCTTTTCAGCTCTGCAAACAATACAAAAACTGAGCTCCTAGCTACAAATAAGGACTGAATTTTGAACATAACGTTTTTTTATCAATGAAACATATTGACACATGACTATACTGTTGTCAGTCATACTTCTATTGAAGTTAAAAGGAATAAGAGAAGGCCAATATTTGATAATCATCTCACAAATGCACTGCATGATCTCTGGAGACCAAGTCCTAAGAGACATTGAACACAAGTGATTCTACCAATTAGTGGCCACTATGCATTTGTAGCACCTTTAATAATTTGCCATGATAAAACTTCCAAAATAAAAAAGTGTATGCTAGCATAATAAAACACATTTTAAAGGTAAGCGTAGTGTATGTAGTATATGGGAGTGTAATATATACTTTATTAAAAATGTTTCACCATTATTTAAAGTTAGAAATAAAACAGTCATGTAACGCTCATTCGTGTTACAGATTAAGTATTATTATAGGCAATAAATACTTTATTAAAGTTGGGGCAACAAGGAAACATAACACATTAAACTGAGAATTAAACTGAGGCACATTTATATACTAAAAAGTTGGAACGTGCATTTGGGAGTGGCAAGCTCCCATCATTGAGTTCCTACCCCAGTAAGCAGGCAGGATAGTCTTCTTAAAAGATGAGGTGTGAGACTTCCCACAGTCCTGGGGTGTGAGACTTCCAGAGATAAACAGAACTACCCAAGAGTAGATTTGGTCTGAATTCGGAGTCTGATCTCCAGTCTGAGATGTGGCGTCACCTGTGCTCCTGCGAGAGATCCCAGCCTTGCCCTGGACTCTAAAGGCCAAGCAGGCACGAGCATCACGTGGCTCCTTCCACACCTGGACTCAGCTTGGTGCACAACTCTTCTTGGTGCACGAATCTTGGGAAAATATCTGCTTGATTGGAAAACACCTGCTTGATTTCAGCAAAACTTAACCAAGTAACCCTGGTTTCACAGAATGCTTTGGGACAGAGGGGTGGGGGTGATTTGGCTGGTAATGGTTTGTCTGTGTCAGTAACAAACTAACAAACGCATTGTTTTGCCAAAGGGAAAGGTTTAGGAAAAAACGTGAAAATTATGCCCTTGTGCTGTGGCCATAGGAGCACCCAAGCCTATTTTATGCACCAGGAGAACTCACTTGAGCTTCCTTCCTAGTGCCCCGATGGGTCCTTGCATGCAACCTGCTGGGCTCCTCCTGTAGTTCCAGGTAGGCAAGTTATTTATTACCTCCTCTCCTGAACTGCTGGGAGCCCGATTATACACTGCTGATGTTTGCTTCCTCAGTTCAGGACTTGGCTGCATTTCCAAAAGAGGTGCTGTTTGTTAATGGTCAAGATGATTTCTGGTGTCAGTCTCAATACACAGCGAGAAACAATGCAGCAGTGGGGTGGAGATTTCTTGATGTGGAAGTGTGACAGTGAGCTTGGAAGTCCTGCCTCAATCCTAAAATGCAGTAGTCTTCATATTCTGTTACACTATATATAAAATATTGCTGTCTATACACTGACAGAACACTATTAATGATATACCTTGCACCTTTACTGTCTGAGGTCTTAAAAACATCCCTGTGCAGCACTGTGCTAACTGAATTTCACTGACAAAGTTCATCAGCAGCTGATTATCCCACTAACTCAGACAAACAGCAGGTTTGCAATAAATAAATAATAATAATAGGCTGTTATTTGCTGTTTTGACAGCAGATGTCATTTCTGAGAGGAGTTCACCCTTGCCATGCTCAGTGTGTTAGATGAAAGGAGGAGGAGGAGGTAAAGGCCAAAGAGCTCCCTGCTCTGCCTCCAGTGCTGAGGCAAAGAGCCCTGCAGGGAACTGTGAGGCTTCTTTAGGCTGCAGGAACGTCTAGGCCATACAGTAATAGCTCATATACCATGAAATCTTCCATACAGGGTGTGTGTGATTCACTCCTGGGTATCGCCATACCCGCAGTGAAATCTCACCAGTGCCTGCCAGAACAGCAGGCTCAGGGATGGAGATGAGCACTTCATAAAATCCCATGTGTGACACCGCTCATGGATCAGCTCCAGAAGCCTTTTAAGGAAGCACTTGGGCTGCCTGGAGCTTGGTTACTTGCCTGTCTTCCCAGGCAGGTTTTGCAACTTCCTGGGAACAGCGTTCCGCCAAGGCTGGATGGTTGCTGACATCCACTGTGGGAGCCCTTTGGGCTGTGTTTTTGCAAACTGGCCTGGCTGCAGAACAAGCACCCCAGGGACCTGAATCCCACTGGGATCAGACCAAAATTCATGATTTGGAACAGGAAATAGCACAAGATGTGGTCTCAGGTCTGCCCATGTCCCTCCTTTCTTCTGCCCAGTGGTTTGGCACCCCAGGCTGGACAATGCTCCTGTGTGTTTACACCCTTCAGTCCCAAACCCACAGCTCCACATGCAGCAGCCAGCAGGGCCCATTGCCCACCCAAACCTTCCTGTTGCTCCCTCCTTGGACCAAAGAAACTCCAAGCAGAGCCAGCTCCCTCCCTCATGCCCTGAGGCACCACCCATCCTCATGGCTGAGATCATGAGGAGAGTTGGAGGAGCGGTCCCAGAAAATTGGGACATTCCTCAAGATGGTGCTGCAGAGATGGAATTGGAATCATAGAATATCCTGAGTTGAACAGGAGCCACAAGGACCATCTAGTCCAGCCACTGGCCCTGCACAGGACCAGCACAAGGGTCACACCATGTGCCTGAGAGAGTTGTCCAAACACTTTTTGAACTCTAGCAGTTCAAATCCCTCTGAATTGTGGAGGGATGGAAGTGCATGAAAAAAAAGAATAAATTATTTTCTTTCCTCTTCACTGCCTTACTAAAAGTGCCTGGGCAAGCATTTCACCCCTCAGGCTTGTTGTCACTCTTTGCTGATGTTCTGAACCTTCCCACCTGCTAAATACTCATCTATCTGCTGGCACATCACAGACTGAAGGCACATCTTTTTCTACCTGCTCATATTGAGAGGAAAAACTCAGTTTGTCGAAAGATGCTTAGTTGAAAGATGTTTAACTGAGTTTTGTGAAAGAAAAACCTCTTCCAAAAAACGCTGCTCTTTGCATTTATTATGGAAGATACAAGGGCAGATAAGCAAGTCCAGCATGTGTTTCGCTGTCTGGCTGCTGTAGTAAAGTACAAATAAAAATTCCCTCAACAGCCACCAACAGAAGCCAGTGGACCATCTCTTTTACAATGGAAAATCTGTCTTTCCTTTAAAATTTGACACAATGTTCCCTCGATCTCTTTGGCTTCAGGTAGCTGGCAGTGCTCCTGAACTCCTGGGCCAGGATGGATGTGGAAATATCCTGGGTCCCAGTGGAAGGAGGGGAAGTGGGGACTCCAGAGGGAAACCATGCCACATCCAGTTGCTGTGCCATCATCACAGCATGGGACAGGACACTGCAGTGTCCACGGCCAGCTCTAGCAGGGACTCTGCTTCCATGAAGCCAAGCACTAAATGAAAGGATGGCTCTGGAGCTTCGTGTTCTCCACATTGATCCCTGCTGTGCTTGTCCTCTGGCAAAACATGGGCCACACGTGTGCTCACCCCAGTTTCTCCATCATGCCTATAGGATGGAAATAACTTACACTTAATATTTTTTAAATTCCCAGTTTCACATTGCCTTAGCCCTGGCCACGGCTGTGAGGGGAGTGGAGCTTGAAGCTGTGTGGGTGTGTCTGCGTTGTTATTCTATATCACTCACATCAATGAAGGGGGGCAGAACTATGGAATTCTCAGTTCCAAGGAGGAAAGGGGATGGTTTGTGGTCAGGAAGGAAAAGGTGCGTGCAGAGGGTCTGGGGGACAATTTCTGTACTTGTCTCAGGAGCCATGCAGCACCAGTTTAGGTCAGTGAGTCAGTGAGAATATTTTTTTGTATATAAATCGCCCTCTTTTTGTATACTTTTGTTATTAATATGGGTGCTGATGCTGTTACTGTTTCTTTTCTTATCTCATTGCTGTTTCCTGTAAATCATCATCTCAGCTCAGGATTTCTGTCTTTTGTCTCTCTCACAAGAGGGGATGGGGGGAAGAGGGAGGCTTAAACCAAGTTTCCAGCTTAAACATTTAATGCACATTAACAAGTTACTTCAATTTTAAAAACACTTAACAGATTGTATCCAGGTTTTGCTCCTCTCTTCAATCTTTATTAATAAATAAAATAGGCTAGGGACCATTTTCTTGCTCTGGGCAAAGCAGCACAGTGCAGCTTCCATCTACATGGCTGAATTCTGTTTCTGCCCCTGTGGCCGAGTGAAAACCAAGCACGGGGAAAAACCACCATCCTGTGGTGCTCCCTGGCTGGTTCAGAGTGCTCTTGGAACAGCGCTAGGCGGTACAGGCCAGCAATGATGGGATCCACATTAAGAGCTGGACATGCCTCTCTTGTGTGCCTGTGGCTGAACCCCTGCTCCAGCCTCATTTTATGCACCAGTATAGATGTACCTGGGGAGAATTAATTCATTCCAGTTTAGTTCTCTAAATTCTGATGCCTTCCAGATACTTGTAGCATATGCTTCTAAACAGCATGGATGAAAAAAATTGACAATTTAATTTATGTCACAATTTATATCATTAATTTTCAACTCAGGAACTTCATGGCTATGGCCAAGCAGGGTGTCAAGCTGTGCAACCTTGGCCTGTAAAAGCTTAAGAGCTGCATCTGCAAAGGTGAGAAAGACAAAAGAAACACACAGATGGATGGCTCAGGGGACAGAGCACACTCAGAATACAAGGTCTAGGAAAACCTGACCAAACAGAAATCATCCTGAAATGTAACACCCACACAGCCACTCATGCTTTCACCATACAAATAATAGACATTTTTATTTTTTAATTTTCCTAAGTGATACTGTCAGCATCCTGGAGAACAAGAAAGCTAATCTGCATCCTCCAATGGTGAAGGACCACAGGGGTTTCTTTAACAGGGCTAGATAAACTTAATACATTTTCAGGAAGGAATAAAGCCCACAAAGACCATAATTTTGCTATTTATTCCTCACTAAACACCTTCACATCTCAGATAGTTTCAGTCACGGTGTGAATGGGGGTGTGGGCAGGTTGTTTTCCAGGCAACCCCTACACAGCCAAAGCCCAAGGGCAGGTTCCTATGGTGACTGAGCACTGTAAAGCTTTTTGCCTGGCTCTTAGGAAGCACTTTGCAAAGTAGGAATGAAACACGACTCTGCTTAAAACCTTTTGCACAGGATTTATTCACCTGTGGCCTGGCAAGCAATTAACCAGCTGCATTGGTCCCCAGGCAAGAGATAAGCACTTGAAGCCTTGAGTGTGTCTCTATTAGTTCTTGGCTGTAACCATTTTTAGGATTCAGGAATTGCTAGGGCTGAAAGCTTGGATATGTATTTTCTGTCATTACCTGCATAATTCTTATTCACAAAAAAGATGGCCTTACTGAACTTACATAGTTATATTAGGGATGGTATCCCACAGAGCAAATGCATTGTACATTGGTGACAAAGTGGGTATTAATGTAGTTTATTTAATTTTCTAACAAAAACAATGAAGAATCAGATTACATTTCATGTAATTCACAGTCCATGCCATTGAATTCTGAGCATGTCAGCCCTGTGTCAGTGAAAAGAAGCAGCATCTCCAGCCTGATCTTACTAGTCTGAGCTGCAGCATGTCAAGAGTTTAGCTCCAGAATTCAACTGTAAACTTTTCACGTATTAGGTCAAAGGGAACGCACCATATGCGCCAGAGGAGGTGAGAGATGAGCTGCCCCTGTTTCCCGTGGGGGTTCTCCGGGAATCACATCCCTGTCAAACTCCTGCTTTCCATGCCAGGCAGATGGTCAAGAAATATCCGGAGACTTCAGGAGCTCCGTGTGCTGCCATCATGTGCCACAAGCACATCACTGACTCGGCTCGCTGGTGACAGAGGTCACGTCACCTCTGGGCTGTGACACACGGGGCAGGAGTCACCCGGGACCGTGGGCATGGGCACTGCCCTCAGCAGGTCTGCAGCAGAGCTGGGGCTGGTGCTGGAGCCACACATGCCCGCAGGTTTTATCTGACCTTTACAAATCGCTCCTGTCGCTCCGTGTTAGGAGTCTTCTGAGCACTGACAGGAAAAACAAGTTACCCTGTGAGTAGCGGGACTAATTGGTCGTTTCCTGCGCTTGGAGCATTCAGCACAAAGCTCTTTCTCTCTTCATTCAGTTATCTAATATAGGCTGAACTGAGGCTGGAGCCTCCCCCTCAGCCAGGCACTAATGGAGTCTGCTTTCTTTTCCTATTTCTGTGAAACCCGTGGAAAATAAAGACCTTTGCAACTGCTTCCTACCATCCTAACTGTCCTGTGAATGCAGGGTTTTGTGTAGGTGTTGTACTTGACTCTGCTTATCAACACTGGGATATCATAAATGTCAGGGTCTCTTCCCTAGGAAGGGAGTATTTGTTAATCATGATAACTTAATCCATTTTACTGTATTTCTAATCTTGGTCAGTGTAGGAGGACCTCTCAAGTTCCTCCTGTACCTAACAGGTACACACAGTATTCATCTGATGCCAGCAGCCAGGAGCTCACAGAAGAGCTGCTAAGCTGTACCAGAATCCTGAAATGGTTACAGATGTCCTGCAAATCATTGCTGCTGAATTTCGGTTGTGTGCAAACCTATTTTGCGCATAGAATCACAGAATGGTTTGGGTTGGAACAGACATTAAAGACATCTAGTTACAACTCCACTGCCATGGGCAGGGACACCTTCCACTAGTCCAGGTTGCTCAAAACCCCATCCAGCCTGGCCTTGAATGCCTCCAGGGATGGGACAGCCACAGCTTCTCTGGGCAGCCTGTGCAGTGTTTCACCACTTTCACAGTAAAGGATTTCTTCTTAATATCTAACCCAAACCTACCCTCTGTCAGTGCAAAGCCATTCCCCTTTGTCCAATCACTCCACACCCTTGTGAGAGGTCCCTCTTCAGCTCTCCTGGAGGTCCTTTTTGGTACTGGAAGGTACTATAACATCTCCTCAGAGCTTTCTCTTCACCAGTTATTTCAACATGCTTACAGTCCAGCTGGCTCTTCCCCCTGGACTGGCTGTCCATCAGGAGGGCAGGCACACACGAAACGCCATCTGCCAGATTTTGCCTCCCGAATTCTGCTCTCTGGGAAGCATACAAAGGCCCAGGTTTCAGCAATTAAGACACTCAGAGCTGGTGTTGTATTTCAGCATGATTCCTGCTCCTGAAGGATTTTGGTCAACCCTTTGGCCTTCCTCTTTTGCATAAGCAGAGCCATGCAAGAACAACAGGAGAACCTGCACAGGACAGACTGCTTCAGTCTGAGCTCTCCGGACTTCAAAAGCCACGCGGTGCCCTTGACCGCAGGATGGACAGACAGACAGGAAACTCTACCAACCACAGCGGCTGCTGGCAGGAGGCTGTGCTCCTGCCCCCTCAGCAGATTCTTTCCTGCCTCTTTCTGATTCATCACCACCAGCTGCTCACATCTTCATGCACTGTCCTGTGTGGTGGCCCTGGTTAGCTATTCCAGAGGAGGAGTTCCGTCCTGAACTTCAGTTATTGTTTTTTCTTTTTCTTTTAATCAGATACACTTTGTTTTGCAAAGATTAATGTAAAGTTACTTCAGTTTTTAGCAACAGAGACAGCAAGTGATGGCAGATCCTGGTGGTATGTGATGTTTCCCAACAAATGAGAATTAGCTACATCTGAATGGGATCAGACCTCACACCACAGGGGATGCTCATGGGGTACCTGAAACAGCACAAGGCTTCAACCAAACAAGCCAAAGCAAAAGCACTGCAAGCAGAGCATGACTGATCTCAGGTGTTGCATGCCTTTCTCTTGGTTATCGCCCATCACGATTGTTATTTAGTAATTTCTCAAGAAAAGAAAATGACATTTGGTTCAGGTTTAGTAAGTTCCATGAAACTTTTGTCCTGGTGTGTATATCTCCCTCTATGTATTTATAAGATCTTTGTTATCTATATGCCCTATGTAAGCACCAGTCAGGGTTTAGCTGAATTTCTTTTTCAACATAAATATGATTTTCAAGCCCCTTATAAACTTTCACTCTCTGAGGTCACACAGGATGGGGTACCTGCGAGATGCCTCATTCTGGTCAAAGGCACCCATCCCTAGGGATGACCAAGCATTTCAGCAATGCTGTAGACAGGAGGCAGGGCAGGAAGATAACTCCACCAAAATCCAGCTGTTGGTTTCACACTGGCCACAGATGTGGGACTGGTAACTGAAGAATAATCCTTGTAGGAAGGGGCATGCACTCCCTTTTTTACTTCAGCAGTGGTGCCAGCTGCTGAGGCTGTATTTAGGGTTGAGCACAGATTCTTTTAAACAAAGTTCTTTTATCAATTACATGTATATATACAGACTTTTGCTGTAGGATGGTAAAAACTTTTCAGCCTTCTCTCTGCTAACTTTTCAATCATTACTGTAAGGCAACTTTTTTTTCCCTTAATAGAAAAAGATCTTAAAACACAGATGATGACCTTGGTGGAGAACAGCATTACCACACAGAAGATCCAAAACTGATTAGTTGTGTATCAGAGAATCAGAGAATATCAGGTTGGGAGGGACCTCAAGGATCATCTGGTCCAACCAAGCATGGTCTAGGCAAGATGGCCTTGTACCTTGTTGGGCCGGATCTCAGAAGTGTCCAATGCTGAGGAATTCACCACTTCCCTGCAGAGATTGCTCCAATGTCTTGTCTAGACTGTAACGCATCAGCTTCTCTAGGAGGAGGCTGTGGGAACTGTATCAAAAGCCTCTGAGAAATCCAGGTAAACAATGTCCATTGCTCACCTCACATCAACCGAGCAGGTTACTTTATTGTAGAAGGCAATCAGGTTTGTCAAGCACAATTTGCCTGTGGTGAATCTGTGCTGGCTTTTCCCAACAAGTTGTTTCATCTGACTTGTGATAGCCCCCAGGAGGATTCACTCCAAAACTTTCCCAGGGACTGAAGTAAGACCGATGTGCCTATAATTTCCTGGATGCTTCTTTAAGCCCTTCTTGAAGATGGTGATGTTAACCTTCTTGCAGTCTTCTGGGATGTTCTTCAATCTCCATGACTTCTCAAAGATCATGGACAGCAGCCGTACAGTGCCATCAGCCAGTTCTCTGACACCCTCGGGTGGATTCTGTCGGGGCCCATTGGTGTGCAGGGGCCGAGCTCCTGTAATAGCTCACACACCAACCCTTCCTTCACCAGCCATGGTCTGTGTTTGCCTCAGCCTGGACTTCTGTTCCCAAGGCCTGAGCTCCATCAGTGCTGGTAAAGGCAGGAGAGAAGAAAGTGTTGAGATGCTCTGCCTTTCCAGTGTCATTGGTGACTAATTCACCTCTCCTGTTGGGCAGAGGGCAATATTTTCTTTCTCTTTCTGCTTGTTGCTTACATACCGGGACAACCCTTTCTTGCAGGTTTGACAACAGCTTCTCTTGCCCATGGGGAGCCTGTCCCCATGCTGCTGGTTGGCAGTGCAAAGAGCAGCCCAGCCCTCAGAAGGTGACCATGCTCTTCCTCCTGCAGGTGTCCAGGCGCAGCAATGGGATGTGGGATTTAGAGACTCTCAGCTCTGCCACCATCTCCAGACTGCAGGGACCAGCCTTCAGATGCCTTTCCATGCTATGCAGTGCAAGAACTTCTGAAAACATGTATTTGTTCTCTGTAATAAACAAGAGAATATTTGGCTCCAATATTGTCATTAGTATTAAAGTGGGTGAGGGAAGGAGGGGGAGACAGGAAAAAGTGTCCTAACTAGCCAGAGGAACTGTGCTGTGCAAGATCTATTTTCCCATTTATGAAACTGGGGATCAGTCTGGGAATCCTCTGCATGGAATAATTTCAGATCTCTTTTCTCTGAGGTGTTTCCTAGATCAGTAGTAATACCTCCTTGCTCAAGGCAAAGCTGGAGTTTATGCTGCCTCATGCAGAGAAAACGTGAGGAGCCCCAGGTAACCTTCTGCAGGTAGGGAAGGGGAGGGATGGTCTGAAATGTGCTACTGGGGTAACAGGGAAACAAGCTGGAGCAGGCATGAGAGGCAGCGGTGCTTGGGAAGGAGGGAAATGAGCTCAATGCATAGAAAACATGCACTTTCTCAGAACAATGCAACTTCTCACATAGCATAAATTCCCTTTCCGGGCAGGAGCCAGGGCAAGGACATAGCTTCAGAAAGCCGAATGGAACCACAGAAGCTGGCTGAGGATTCCCAGCTTCAGTTCCCAAACACAGGAACATCACTTTCAGCAGCACCAGGAAGCTGGACTGCCTTGTTCCCAGTGCTCAGCTCTCCTTGATGTGCTCAATGGGACTCTAAAGGAGCCTCACTAATTTTTGTGAAAGAGACTTTGTTGGTTGCTGACTTACAATGGGACATGTGACACAGGCCTGAAGCGAATCAGTAAATACAGAAATTTTCTCTTGAGAAGACAAGGGTGGGGCAGAGGACATGGTAATTACATGTTCTCCATGAGTGCTGCTTTTCTTCATTTGCCCAAAGCAGCTTTGGAGAAAGCATTCCTAATTGTGTATTTCTCATTCGCACTGCCTTCTTTGTTCCCCTCAACAAATATTCCCATGAAGACAGTTTGCGATTCTTTCCATGGAATCCAAGAGCAGTGGGGAGATAACAGAATCCATGGTTGGTGCATGAGGATCTGGGATGCTCTCCTGAAAACCTTGAAGTGTGTACTGTGACACCAGCGGTGTTCAGAGGCCAAAGCTCGATGCAGAGTGGCCCTAACAAGACACACCTTCCTAGGGGTTATGCTGCTGTCCTCTTTCTCCTTCTTCTCCAAGCTCTCCAGCTTTACTACCTCTGAGAAGATCTGGAGAGGACGACTTGGAAAGTGAGTTCAGGATCTATACTTTGCTGAGAAGTGTGCAGAATCGGACATGTCGAGAGAAGGACAACAGTGATGAATGGTGATTTCCTGTTGAGCAAAAAGCAAGAGAACTTGCCACAGCCTTTAGCTGTCATCTTGGCAATGAGCAAGGATGTCCTTGCTCCTCACAGGCCTAAAATTGTTAGCCCTAAGTCATCTTTTGACATCACCTTCTCTGCCTCAGGTAGCACTGGAATCATGTGGATAAATACTGGAACAGTGTGAGTACCCTTTCCCCTTCCAGAACCTGCTGGTTTAGAAACACTGAATCGGCTCTACCTGTAAAACTTCTGTCCAGCATGGTGCATGGAAGTGGAGAAGGCAGAGGAGTGCCAGAGGAAAAGCTGCAATGCACCTCTACAGCAAAGGGAACATGCCAGTGAACAGTCTGTTGCACAATGCTGGAGCAAAATGGAACAGAAACCCACCTCTCTGGAAATGAGCAGCAGCCTCAAAGGCCTCAGTGTTTGGCGGTGATTTTCCCATAGATGTGTTTTTACAGCTGTGGTTAATGTGTGACTAATCCTCCCTGTGCAGTAACCACACAACCACTCCTCAGAGCAGTGTGAGCGCTCGGCGGGTTTGGGTTGGAAGCAGAGATGGTAACATCTGAAAAGAATACTTAAAACTGACAACACTTCTGAGCAGGGCTCTAATCATTTATGTCATGCCTGAGAAACTTGCAGCCAGGCTCTGGTGTGTATATATATATGTATAACAAAAAAGGCAAGCCACCTCCTAAGCACAATGAACAGTTCAAAGGCATGTGTTCCCAGGCAGCTGCTATCAAACATTAACAGCACTATTTGAGCAGGAAGAGCAGACTCAACCAGCACTTTCAAGAGCATATGCAAACTGTCTTTTCCTCCAATAGCACATTATTAGCAGTAATAATAATAATAAAGCCACATTTTCAGTCTGAATAAAAGGCAGGTAATGTTGCTCCAAAGCAGCCGTATTTTTCTCTGTGTCACCCTGAGAACAATAATACTCCTAGTGGTTCTTCTTGAACTATTGCTCTGTGTTGTGAAGACAGAACACCCAGCTGTTGGGTCAAGTTATTCATAAAGGCAACTTCAGGCCTGGATGTACTGAGTGAGAAATGAGTTCATCAGGGCTGTGAGTAGCTGCACAAGCAGTCCTACTCATTCTACGTGGCAGTCCCTGAAGGGCTGGCCAGGCCCTGGTGCCCATCCAGAGGTGGGCTTTGAAGGCCTCTGACCATGAGTGAGACAATTTTTGACTGCCAGCAAAGTCAGCTTTTCAGATCTCCTCCAGGTACGGCTGGATAAGTGATTAGATGCGCCATCTGCTCCCTTGTTTGGATACATGCCAACTCTTCCTTTTTGTGCAATGTCTGATGCTTTATTTTGAGGGGTTCTAGTCTGGGGGGTATTGTTAAAATCCACCTACATTCTTTTATGGCCTTTTGAAATTATTTCAGTCTTAAATCCAGTTGGTTTGATTTAGTTGTGGGCAGACATCCTAAGTTTCAACACTTTGAAGCTTTGCTCAGCCAAGGTGTTGTGTGAGGCAGTCTGTGTGTGTCTGTTAGCACAACAAACTGTGATTCCCTGTGGTCACACTCGGGTCACACTCTGGCACCCAGCAGATCCCCTGAGCACAGCAGCAGGTTCCAGAGCAAGAGTGCTCATGCTTAGGGAACATCTCCAGAGGAGCAGCTCCGAGCTCTCAGCAGATACTCCTTCCAAATCTAATGGGAGTTAGGTGCCAGAAAAGAGAGGTATCTCATTCAGAACCTGCATTTCTCAGCTCCTGCTGGATTTCTGCTGGCACTCAAACCCCTTCCTTTCAGAAAGAGATGCAACAGGGCTTGCCACATGAAGAAAGCTGTCCAGTCACCCAAGGCACGGGTTCCCAGGCTTTGTTTAGAGGGAGAAATGCACTGGTGGCATCAGCCGACGTTTCTTCCAGGCTGCCCCACTCCTTTCCTCAGTGTCCCTGCCCTCACCCCAGTGACCTGCAGCAGCCCCAGCCCTGTGCACAGGAGGAATCCAGCTGGCTCCTGCCTGTGACTTCCAGAGGTAAGGCAGGGAAGATAGGTTTTGGTGGTGGATTTTTTGAGGCTTGGGGTTTTGCGATTGTTTTTCTCTGCACGCTGTTTTCAAATGCATTGCACATCAGAGGGGTACCACAGTTTGGGGACCCCGGGCCTCATGGCACATGTTAAGCATACCACTGTCTCCCACACAGGTTCTCAGGTGCCAGGAATGCTTTGATGGTTGGCTCAGACAAGTAGGGGTTCATGCTGAGGACATTTTTATACAACAAAGTCACATGGCTTTGGTTAAACTGGAACAGCTGCGCTCTGGGATCCATGATCTATCCAAATCCTAATCTTTATTTTAAATTCACACCTATTTATCTTTTGCTCTATGCCATTTCAAAGTATAATTTTCTACTTTTAAAAGCACTTAATATTTTCTGACTTTTTTTAAATTTAGTGACTGCCCGCCCCTAATTCCTGTTTTAATCTCTCATTAGCACATACTTCTGTATCCATGCAGATGCATACACATAATGACATGTACATATATACATGTGTGTGCAAAACACAGAGTACATTGGTCCAAATCATCTTTTGTTATCATCTCAGTGCTCCAGAAGGCTGCCCTTCTGCTTTTCTGTGCTAAAGAAGGAGAGTAGTAAACTAAATTTAAAAAAATTAAAAACAGGGTAAGAAAGAGGAAGGGCTTTTAACTGGTCTCTCTGCTCTTTGCATAGACTATTGGCTGAAAGGCATTCCACTGGCTCAGGAACATTTTATACTGTAATCTTTCTGAGCATCCAACTTTGTATTCAATACATTTTGATCTCTTCCCTCCACCATTAATGGAATGATTCTCAAAGTTTTCAATTTTTTTTAATGTTTATACTTGCCAATTTATTTTTTTCCTTGTTCCCATATTATTCTTTTGCCTAAATTGCTCATCCTCATTCTTGGTACTGTCCTGTCCCACAACAAGCATGCAGACAGCAATTGTACAACCTGTCAGTCTGTCTTCCTGAGCTGAACAAACCAAACACCATTACCTTACTGTGGGAAGAGACTCTGTTCTCCCACATAATTTTAATGTTTTTCCTCTGTTCCTTCCCACCATGAATGAACCCTAGACCACGCAGGTGATAATAAGCAAAGAGCTCACTAGCTCTTTGCATAATGATACCCATGATGCCAACAATTTTCTCTACTCGCTGGCTACTACATCCTGTATTTACTCATTTTTTCCTTTCTTACAGCTACATCACACATAATTATTCTAAAATGGACTAATTCACCTGGCCCTTTCTTCCCCTCTTATTCCTAGGTTAGAGCAAAAATTCCTTTTGTTATCCTCTTCAAGCTTGACCTTGTCCTGTTGAAGTTAACCCTAAATGTTACTTGTCAGAATATTAATATATCCTTCATACTCTAAACAGTTGAGGGTGCCCGAATTCCCAACAGCAAATGTAATCCTGTGTATTTCTTTCCATTAAATATATCCCCAAAATGAAGCCTTTTCTCCCCCCTAGCTCTCTGCTTTGCAGAGGCTGCTGCTCCTTAGCTCACTCCTCACCACTTTACAATTCTTCCACTAATCCCCAGCTTCCTCCTTTTGATTATTCTTTTTCTCTGTGGCACTGATAACTTGCTTTAGGGAAGTTCAATTAAAAAAGATTGACTGAAAAAAACCTGTTATCAAAAAGCAAGATATCTGATTAGCCAGGCATAATCTACTTTTGGTGAATCTATTTTGTATTTTGTCCTGTATATCATCATCCTACCTTTTAATTTCTCTATCCATCAGATCCTTTTATAAGACCCTGCATACTGCTGAGGCTGCACCTTTCCCTCTCCTCTTTCCTTAGTGAAGACACTGCATTTCATTTTCTGCAGTAAAATTGCTGTCCTCCAACTTGACAAACTCACTAAAAATTCTGTCTATCAGGCTTCCAGTTTTATGAGCTAAACACCACCACAGAATGCTAAGTAACTGTTTGGTTTTGAGCCTCTACCTCACCTCTTGCATATTTAAAATTAAACTGGAGTTTAGTTATTTTAGTTTTGCAGCTATCTCAAGTGCAGTGAATTTCACCCTGCACTTTTATTCCACTATTCCTTTTCATCAATATACATGCTAGTCCTGATGAAGACTCAGATAAGGCATTTATGAAATGCCTGACATAGCTTTTCTTCTCAGCATCCCTGTAGAGTGGCCCTCTTTTTTTTCCTGTTCTCTATTTCAATTACAAGATTATACAGCCTTTTAGATTTGCTTTAGCTTCCTTTATAAGCTCTAATACAACCTGACAAAGTGAGAATTGTGAAAAGTCCTCCTTCTCTCATAGTTTGCCTTCTTTGACATTCAGTGCATTTACACCCTCCAGCTCATTTTTCCAGAACAAAGAAGGGGTCAAATTTTTCTGCCAGCCACATTCTTTGCATCTCACTTGTGAACAAGAGCAAATGTGATAATTGCTCCAGCATGGATGAAGAAGAAAGTCAGGAAGCAGAGTGAACTGAAATGTGATTCAGGAAAACCCAGGCCAACCTGTGCCAGAGGCAGACCAGCCCTCCTGCAGATTATTCTCTCTTGGTACAACAAAATTTCTCTCAAGTGCAGACTGAGGATCAGACAAGTGTTGCACTTGCAAGGGTTTTCACACAGAAATTTCCCACTTCCCTTAGCACTTCATTTTATTCCCTCCCTGCTACCTCAATGTCACACATTATCACTGACTAGAAAAGCGGAAGAACAAGTCGTGGTAGCCCCTAAGGAAGAGAATTCATAGCTGGTAAGGCACTACAACACAAACCAGCCAGCTCTGATCTTACACAAGTCTTTTACCTGGTTTAAGGGACTGGCAAGGTTGACGTGAAGTTAAAAAGCACTTTCCAGCTGTGTTTAGCTATGGAAGCAAGTCTTCTAAACTCAATTCTCCAATAATTTTGCCTGATCTCAAAACTCTCTGATTACCAAGATTCCTCCAAATGTTGTTTTTTTTTTTGTAAACATAGCCCCCATGGTTCCAGTGTAACCAAGGAGAGTTTATAAACTCAAAATACAGTGGCTAGTTTACAGAACAAAAAAAAAAAAAAAAAGTTTCTTGCAGTTCAAAACCTTAAAAAAGAAAAAAATTGTAAAGCTGCAGTAAGACCCACCCAGACAGACAGCAGGTCTTGACTTCCCTGGTTAGTGAAGGACATTCTTCTCTACTTCTGTGTTCCTCTATCTCCTCCCACACAAGCCATAGTGCCCCAGAGTAATTGATGTTGTACAGCAGAATACCCAGGACAGGCCTGCTCTGTTCTCCCCCCTTGGGGGTACAATCTCCAATTTGTCTTGGAAAGCAGATTTTAATAAAAAGGCTTGGAGTTGCCTTCCTACAGTCCTCTCTGCCCTCAGACTCCTGAGGGCAGAAGATGAGTAGGAAGAGGAAGCCCTGTGGAAGATTTGCACCTTTTCTCACGATTTTGGGGATGGTGACATACTGTGCAAGGAGAGGTCCTAAAATCAGAACCAGCATTAAATGTCGCAAGGCTCTAACAAAGCAATTTCATTCCTGTCCCTACCAGAGCCCACATGTATCCCACACCAGTGCCTCCAGCAAGAGCAGCTCACTGCAACCAGGACACCCAGGGCAGGGTGGCAGGAAGCTTGGCCCCACTCTTACCCTTCAACTGCTGAACCGAATATCTGTCTTTAGACCCAAAATTCATGCTTCTGGAACCCAGATTCCCTAAAGACCGAGGCAGTCTTAAAAACAACATTTACTTTTTGAGGTATTATACACGTCAATGTTCACAGATCAGACACGTTCTTGCCAAAATGCCATTTATTGCAGTATACCTTTACAGGGCATACAGAAAACCCAATGTTGCATCTTCTGCCAGAACTCATATTTCCTTTGTACCACTTAAATAACACAGAATGTCATGTTTGTTTCACAAACTGTCAGTTAAGACTACCAAAATATACAGTTTTTTTCCTTTCCCCCCTAACAAAGTTGTGAGGTACAACTGAATTTTACTACTTTATCTTCCTGTGTTTTACAAGAACCTTTTCATAGATATAGACCTATCAAACATTTCTACATTCCTATACAAAGCAAAGAATTACAGCTGAAATTAACACCATCTGGTCATTGCATTAACCTATAAAAATTCATTCAGTAAAAAAAAAAAACCCAAAACAAAAAAAACAACTGAAAACAAAACAACCCTAACAAAAAACCATAATGGTCATCGCAGCTTTACTTAAAAAAACCAGCCAGCTACACTTATGCACAAGTTCTCCATGTGCATAAACAAGAGTTTGGAATCAAGATATTTTGGGGCTTTTTTCTTGTGTTTGCAGAGAAGGCACCAATTTTAGCTGCATGGCAGCTCAGGAGTGTTTTATACTTCATTTAAATTACACAGGTTTTTAAGTTTGACTGTTAACATGCAACATTTGTACCAACTGTTGCAATATTCTCCAATATACTCCAACCATTCCCTCTGGCTCAAGAGTACAAATATTTACATCAGCTGTAAACACTCCTCCTCCCACCCCATACCTTCTGCACTGAGTGATGAGGAACTGAAGTGGCAAGAAGCTACCCAAAGGCAGAGCAGAAGTAAGGCTTGTACAGAACACCACACTTGTGTTCACTCGGTTTGAGATGCTCTGGAGAACTCCAGACCCCCAGTGAGGCACCAGCGCCTGACATCTGACAGCGCCCTGACCACGCACAGCTCCAGGCACCCAGACTTTGCCCAGGAGGTGCTTTTTGGCCCTTACTAGTCTGACATCCCTGGAGTGGCTTCTCTCCAAAGTGCAGGAACAGCTCCTGAGGAGCCGCTCCGGAGTAGGGAGAGTCAACCACACCAACTGCTGTATCCATTTAAGGCCACCTACACTCAGCCTTGCCCAGGCTCATTTCAGATGCTTCTCTGCTCCTTAGCTGCAATCATGATGTGCTGCTTCCCACCTCCCACCCCTGTGGCACAGGACAGACCATGTTCTGAGACAGCCGCGGTGAGCAGAGGTGCTACAACATGGCCCCGGTCACCATGGCCCTGGCACTGCACGCAGTGAGATCAGCGACAGCGGGACAGCCCAGCCTGGCACCTGGGAAAGGGAATGTCTGAGATGGGACTGCTTGGGAAAATCTACTTCTTACCTAAGCCTTGAAAGAGAGAGAGAGCAGTGGGACAGTCCAATTCTATTGGTAAAATTAACTCTCCGCTTAGTTGTGGGGCTCTTGGGGTTTGTTTTTTGCTAGTGTATGTACCAACTGGTTAGGAGCTGGTTCTGAGCATGGGATAATACTTCCAAAATATAAGTTATTTTAAACCACGTGACAGTCATTTGTTTACCCTGTCCCTCACACCTCCTTTCACTAGAAATCAAATTCAGCTTGATGTTTCATAGGCTTTAAGTGCTCAAATACAGCTGTCAGAAAGAGCTAGAGGATAGCAGTGTACCAAATGTCTGCCCAGCGCAGCCACTTGTTACACTCAAAACATATCTGTGAGTTAAATAGGAAGGATCCCTGCTATACAGAATTCAAGCACTGGTAATTGTTTATTCTTGCTAGCCCTTTCCCAAAATATCAAGAGTTTTATACATACAGTGCTCCCTTATCATCTCCCCACCGCCTGTCCCAGCAGTCTTTAGATTAACCAAAGTGAGTTTAGGAACTTGCAGTCCCAATTCTGTTTAAAAAAAAAGGCAAAAAAACCCAAGTTGTGCAAGAAAGCAGGGAATGTTCAATGAATCCAGATCTATTTTGTAGTTATAAAATTTTCAATGGCAAAGTGGTAAGGGCAAAATAACCCAATGATCATATGGCTTAAGTTTAATGCAAAGCACACTAGGAGGTCCACGTGCAGGGAGAGAAGAGTCCAAGAAAGATGGAATAAGAAGTGTCCTGAAGACCAGTGTTTATGCATAGAATTCCTCTTGTTTGTGTGGTTTTTGGTATCCTCCGTTAGACTGTTTTGGTTCATCCAGTGAATAGCTGCCTTCATCTTTTTTCTTCATTCTATACAGCATAAATGCAACTAGAAACACTGCAAACACCAAGCCTACAAGTCCTCCAGCAATAACACCTGGAAGGGGAGAAAAAGACACAGATTACTCCAGATGCCATATCAGATAGTACTACTATGATTTTAAATTCCAGACTGTTCTTTACCTTTTCCCAAATTAATTAAATTAATTTGTCCTTCTTCCCCCTCCCAAACCAGTCCCCCTGCCTTACCAAGCACTCGCTCAAATACAGCAGCCAGTCCTAGGGACACAGATCTCCTACTGGGACATGCTGCAAAGCACACAAGGCTATGATTTTTTTGGTGTTTTTTGGTTCAACCATGGTAATTTGACTGAGGCAACAACAGAGAAATTCTACTGTAATTTTTCAGAGAAGTTAAGGAATAGGTTTAAACAAAATTGCAGATAAAGCAGTCACTGCCAGCTGCTATTAGGAGACTAATATTTGCCCCTGTTAGGGTTTTGACAGCACAGAATGATCACCCTCATTTCAGAGGTCTAACATAAAAGGTTGGCTTCCATGCTCAGAGATGTATTTGCAGAACTGCAGCTTCTGCTGCCTGGAGACTTCTCCAGGAATCTGCTTTTACCAACTAGAAATCCAGAATATCTGGTACCTCCAAGAACTTCTTTTCTGTCCATAATTCCTGAGGCTCCTGCTGCTTTGGCATTCCTCTCAGAGTCAGCCAGTACTTCTGAGTTCTGGGTGGGGACCAAATCCTCGTCTTTAGTCAAGATGAAGTCTCCCTGTTGGGACATACAAGGCAGGTTATTCATGTTTCTCACCACATCTGTTTCTGGAGACTTTCCACAGCTTTGTTTTTTTCTCATCTAAAACCCTTCATGAGCATACCCTCTTAAATCAACCATTGTTTTTGACAAATTAACACCGTTTCCCACCAAACCAATCAACTCCATGCTACTAAAGCCATCTCCTGGGAAAGGCTGTCAGAGCTATTAGTCCTCACCGGGTCTCCAGAGCCATCCTCAGGAACCTCCTCATGTGTAGGAACGGTGTCCTTCGGGGCTGTCGCCGCGGGGGTGGCAGCGATGTCACCCTCATGATGGACAGTGGAGCGGGGCTCGGGCACCTCCTTGGTGTCTGGCACATGGGAGCTGGGGATTTTAGGTTCAAGCTCGTGGACGACAGCTGAGGCTTCTGAAGGAGTTACACGAACCACAGAAGGGAAGTGAGCAGTGGCGCTTCTCGCTGTTGTTGTGACCACGTGGCTTGTTGGTTTCGCATAAGGAGAGCCCAGGATGGACACTTCGTCCTTCACAGCCACAACTGGCTCCTCTGTCACTGGATTACTGCTGGCAGAAGGAGATATTACTTCCTTTTCAGTTCGGCTCTCAATCCCAGGAAATGGCTGCTCACTGAAGTCCACTGGTGTTGTCAGTACAGAGGAATTATTTAGTCCTCCTGAGGTTCTCCAGGTGTGCGAATGGTCAGTCAGGGGACCTGCAAAACAAACAAAAAAAAAGTATTATCCTTGGCCAGTTTAGAGACCTATTAATAGTATCTTCAGGACACTGGTCTAAGGAGGATGCCTAACCTGCAGAGCCAATTTTCATAATAACAGCAGTCCAGTTTGTAATTCGCCATCATTTTCAATGGAATAAGGAAGGGACAGACCAATGTGCTATTCAGCAATACTTGTTAGTCATCTGCTTCTCCCCAAGGCAAAAATGCCGGTCTGTGGTGAGGCTGACAAGGGAAATCTGCTTTCAGTACACTGGTTCCTCAGGCTGGTTATCTGAGTCTTTTTCCATAAACATTTTCTTTTTTATTTGATTCAGAGCAGTCACACCTTCAGTCTCTACCACATTTGGCACTGATTTCAGGGTCTTTATTTCTGCAGAGTTTAATCTAAAATACAAGCCTGTGGCCAGAAGAAAGCAGGATACCATGCTTCAGCATTCAATAGCTTGCTCTTTTCTCACTACCAACCCCTCAACTTCAGTGCTGAACATCAAAGGTCTCTCTCATGCAGTTTAGCAATCATTTTGATAAACTTTTTCCCCTACCCTAAACCCCCTTTATCACTTACGAAAAATCGTGGCCCATGGGAACATGCACATCTGATGACAGATAAAGTTTGCACTTGATATGCAGGTTGGGGTTTACACACCCTCAAACATTATCTCCTACCAGCTCAAAAAGGCCCTTGTTATGATGTCTCTTCTCCGTGAGTAAAGAATCATTCCAGTTTCATAACTTTCTTCACACATTTCACATTAGCAATAGCATGGAGTCTACTTCTGCTTCTGCTCTCTTTCAAGTTCCCTACAGCTCATTTTCTACTAGCTGTTGGTATCTCAAGGAATACAAGATTAATAGATTAGGCCCTTTCTCTGTTCCCAGCTCTCACATTCTGGGGGGTGGGTATGTGTGTGGATTCCTCCCTCCACCCCCTTGGCCTGCATGCTCAGCGAGATCTCAATTGCCACATTCTAGAAGGACTGAGCACTGACAGTGCCAGTGCTAATAACTCACCTGCACCTGAACCTGAGAACGCATCGTCTTCATCACCAGATGAATCAAGGTCTTCAGGGGGAAGGTTCAGATTTGTAGTTTGCTTTAAAGAGAAGAGCAGAAAGATGTGTCAGTGGTGAAATTAGTTATTATTTTTCTTGCGCAGAGTCCTCTAGGGACTCGTGGAGGTCACACAAACTTTCTTCATTCAGATTAAATTTTTTCATCTTCCTTCACTCCAGCCCCCCTCCCCAAAAGAGCAGGCTGTTTGGTTAGTCTGTTTGGTGTCCGAAAGGCCAGTCTTGCTGTCTCTCTGCACTGCTTCCAGGCTGCCCTTGCTTTGGGAATGCAGAAAGCAAGGAATCCATTCAGTGCTGCATCCTGGCAGCAGGCAAAGCTCAGGCCTTACCAGCCTGATCCAGGTGCTCCCTGCTCACGTCTTCCCTGTCCACCAGCCACTCCATCTGCAAGTCACTGCATCCATTCTAAGGAGCAGAAAGGAAGGGGAGGCAAAGCAGTTTGTCTTCTCTCCCTTTCTGACTCCAATGCTGTTCACATATCTGAAACAAAAGCTCCTAATTGGAAGGAGAATCAAAGTCCCTTTTTATTAAGTGTGGGCACTCAAAATAAGTCCAGCCTTCCCTGTCAGAGTATAAGCCCTGAGCTTTCTCCATTTACACTGCAAGGAGTACACCAACCAGCAGGGAAATTCAGCTGCTGAAACAAGAGGCCAAACCCCTGTTCTGTGGCACTTGTTTGTCACAGCATACAACATTCAAAGCTGTTCAGAATCTCCAAAGATGACAGCACTCTTAGTGTTTACTAATTTACTAATTACAGGGTGATTACTTCATGCATCTTGTTGGCCTGTGCTGTATACACTCACTGCTCCTATCAGCACAACATGCCTGACTCTCAGCTCATGACTAGCCCCAGGCTCATTTCTGCAGGGCTACCATCACCTAACCAGCCATTTCCCCTTCTCAGATCTCAAACCAAAGCCCTGTAAGTCACTTCTTCCAAATTTCACCTTTTTGACATCCAACTATATTCCGTTTTCACAAATTTTGACTCTTATCCCATCCTCCAAAGTTGCCTTTGTCACCCCTTTCGAGCACTGCCATTCTCAAGTTTGGATGTCACATTGAATCATCCAAGCTGCAGGATCCCAATGATCCCAAGGAGTGGAAAATCTTATTTTATCATGCAAAAATAGGACATACGTTTCTGACAGCTTTGCAACCAGACCCACTGTATTTCTCCAGCTTCCATTAACACTGGGTCACTTAAAAATGAATGTAACACTCATCCTCATCCCAGGAAGAAGTTAGCCAGCACTGGTAGGCACTGTCAAAGCAATCCAGCTCTGTAGTTGTCACTTTATTACCTACAATGGATGTGTTTATTGGTCCTATCTCCTTCTCATTCTTAAGACACCAGGTTTATCCAGTTTTTTCTGCTACCCTTAATACCTTACCCATTCCCCACATTTCCAGAGAACACCTAGTTTCCAAGGTGGTTAACTAGCCCATTAGATTCCACCTTTTAGAAGACAGGTATCCAAGTTGCCACCAACCTATTCAGCTCCAATATCTTACCCCTTCTAGGCAATTATTGTAGTTTGATGATTTATTTTTTTTTTTAAAACAAGAAAGTAGGAACAAAAAACCCTCATATGAACATTAATTTTTTTAGCACTTTCCTTCACTACTGAAAATAAAACCCCAAAATGCTATTTCTTAAGCTTCTGCAAGCATATTTCTAGAGTGAATTGCCCTTCGATCTCTTACTTAACGGCAAGTCATGAGGTAATTTGGATTTTTGGATTTGTCCCTGCTTGTTTGCACTGTGCTTTTGCACCCTGCCATGGAAAGTAGGTCAGATAAGTACTTCCCGTGTGTTTTCCTTCTTGTGTCGAAGGGCGGTGACTCACACAGGCTGATCTCACTGCACTTCAAATATTAAAGAGTACGAACTGTTGGCGCATAAAGAATAAAGAAAGAACTGCCAGGCTGCCCAAACCCTGCTCCCTTGTGTGCCCTTTCCAGTATGTTCAGAGATAAGCGAGGCTCTAGAAATTGCACCATTTCTGTTGATGGGGGAGTTGGGGACCATTTTTCTCCCTCACTTCTCACACCAGTGGTGGCAAGCACAACGCTTTGTTCTTCCACTCAGCCTGGCTGAGTGCAAAAGGGGAATGTGCTGCTAAAGGTGAGGGTTGCACTCTCCTCCCAGTGGGAAGACTTCCTTGAAGCAGCTAGAAAGCAAACTCTCCAGCTTTTTATTGAAGTAAAGGACTGCCCATGCAGCTTAAGATTGCATCACCATACACCTTTCAGCTAGGATCGAGACTACCTTCCCCCCAAATCTGAATATTCAGGGGTAGCTCACATGGATTTCCAACAACTTCTGGACAGATCGATCATCTGCAGACCTCAACAACCCTCATGAAAGGATCACAGTCAAGAAATAAAACGGCAACTCTTGATCCTGACTATTGAACCTGCACCCCTTCCCCTTGTGGGGTTAATAGGTGAGGTTTGTTCAGTAATGACACACTTCCTTTTTTCTTACCAAGTGTGACCAGCCACCCTAGCCTTACATTTCTCCTCCTGCCTGAGCTCTGAGCCTCTTCCCAGGCTGCTGCAAGCTCTGCTTCTCCACAGCCTTTGCTATGCACCTGCTTGGTTCCTAGTTTGATTTGGGTATCTGAGCAGGGACAGAGGTGCTCCTCAGAGGAAGGAGGCCCAGGGCAGCCCAGTCTAAACCCACGGAGACCTGTGGTGTTCCCGTGTGGGATTGTCCAGCAGCTGCTCAGCACCCACCCTGCAAACACGAAGGCAGACTCAGAGCAGACCCAGCCCCCTGAGCTTGGCTGCTGCACTCAAGAGAGTGATAGAAAACATGAACCAGGATCAGTGAAGTCTGCTTTCCACAGTTTTATATGAGAACTTAGGGAAGTTACATGTCCCAAAGGGTCTTGTCCCCAGCTGCTCCTCTGGGCATTGTGGCACCTCCCTTTGACCTGGCAGTTTGAAGCTTGGGATCTGAGAGGGACTTTCTTTGGCCCAAATACTTGAGGGACAGTACAGGATTATGCAGATGTGGACAGCAGTCAGAATAGCCACAAAGTGCCATAATTTCATGACAGCATCCAATTTCATGACACACAAGCATTAAGGAACATTTACCCAATTTATGTAACTGTATGGTTATATAAAGACTACATTTCTTGCTCCATAAATTACAGCTTCAATGGGCATAAAAGACAGTAACCTCCTCCACAAAATACAAGTACTGCAGAAAGGCCATGTTTCTATAATGATCTGCTGCTGAAGGATTTCAGACACAGCAAGGTTAGAAAACATAGGACAGCGTCGGAAGGGACTGAACTAATTTGGGTTTGCATCAGGAAGACAGACCATGCTGTTCAAACAACAAACACCTCATGGTCAAGGCTTTTCCATGACCTTTTATTGAAGCTGAGTTACACCAATGGGAAAGGTTTTGATTAGCCAAGAGGATTAGGGGCACAGAACACCAGGTTGTGCTATCATACAAAAGAGCTGAAAATAAATTCCAGCTTAAAACAAGCTTACTCTACCTTTCAGACATTGGATCCTTTGAAGGATCTCTTATGGTATCTCATGTACTCTAGTCAAAAAACTTGAAATTCTTACAATGCCCCTACAACATTTTCTTTTTTACCATTTAACAAGCTTGCATGGTTTTGTTGGGGTTTTTTTAGCAGTTCAGACAACTGGTTGGAAATACTTGTCCAGTCCTTTTGATTTGCTGTCACTGAATTCAGTCGCATGTGAGGGGTAAAATTTTTAACAGTATTTTTGATATGCTTTAACCAGTTCTCATTAACCAGTGGAAGACCCCCTTCCCCAAGGATCAAAGCAGCCTGTTTAGGGGAAACCCTGGCGTGAGTGTTAGCTTCTGCTCTTGCTGAGCACTGTATTGTTGCAGAACAATAGTTATTCAGTTCTGCTGGGACAACCAGAAAGCTGCTTAGTGGCATCTTTAATTTAATCAACAATGGGCCAGGCTTTCACAACTCATTAGCAATATTATTGGATCCAGAAGTCTGACACAGTCCAGGCTTTCTTTTTTTTTAAAGTATAATTTTTAACTATTCTTCATCTTGGTCAGAGCCTCAAAACATGAGTCTTTCCGTGCATATCCCATCAGCTGCTGCAGAGCTCCCTCCTGCTACAGCACAGATCTGAAGTACTCTCTCATGATGAAGAGGAGATTTGTAGTTGATTAGTTGATCTTACCCTGCCCAAACTGGGAACCACATTTATTTAATTTGATACATGCAAAAGAAAAGAGCTTTACTCAAATTGCTCTTTGAGGTAAGCAAAAGCAAGCTTTGCCACAAGCTGCTACAAGCCCTTAACTAGATTAAGGATGATTTGTATCCCACTCTTATTAATTCTAGTTAGTGATCTGCAGTGTCAAAAACACTTGAAATCCTCCATTATCTGAATAAAGCTGTTAAATTTGCACATTTATTTCTCCTAATAAATCCTTCTTACTCAGCTGAAAAGGAATGAACTGTAATGAGCTCTCCCTGCTCAATCTCCACCCTAACCATCGTGTGAGAGTATTCCAACTGCATGGGAAGGAAAACCAATGATTTGCTCTTGTTTATGAGATATACAAGAGCAAAACAAGCATTTGCCCTGTAATTTGGCTACAACAGAGCATCTAGAAAAATACTTTCACAAGGATTTGAACAATTCCTAAATAAACTCCAAAAGAAAGGTTTGTGTTTCACCTTTTCCTATGTACTGAAGAGCAGAAATGCTATCTGAGGCAGAGCAGCCTGAAGAGCTTCTAACCTCAAAGTAATATTGGTATTAGTGTGGGGGGAAGACAAAACCACCTGCTGAAGGAAACTTTAGCTTTGCTAAACCTTGATATTCTGCAGTTAATAGCCCATGCACAATTAACTCCAATCCCAGATGTCCATGGTCTGAAGACAGCTTAAATGGTTAAGGGGGGAAAAAATTAAGAAAAAAAAAACCCAACAACCAAAAAAAACCATATAAAAACCACCATGAGCAACCTCACCTATCCCCCTTCTTTTGCAGACATACAGACTGCTGGAATTAAATAAATTTCCATAAATTCTGGAATAGCTGAAACAGAGCTCATGCTTTTGTATGGCGAGCCAGGAGCAAAGTTTGCATGCAGGTCTGTTACACCAGAACTCAGCAGCAGTGTGGCACCACCTCACCTAAGCTCTCTTGCAGTTGTTTCTCCTGCCAGACCACTGCTCAGAATAAACCCTAGTGCTGCTTGGTGACCATGTAGGTTAATGAAGTATTTCTCTTCCCAGCAGAGACAAAGATGCAGACTACCAGCAAGGCCAAAGAGCACAAAGACAGCAACAAATCACCCCACAAACAGTCCGTGGGCTGGACAGCCTAGGTTTAAGCAGGATTTTATCCCTGGCTAGTGTTCCAATCCAGGACTGCCTTGATGGCAGGGGGTTTGGAATTGGGTGATCTTTATGGTCCCTCCCAACCTAAACCCTTCTGATTCTATGAACCAAGTTGCCAGCACTTCTTACTTCCTAGTTCCCTCCCTGTTTCAGAGAGTGGTGCTCCCTTGTGCCCTCAACAACCTTTTGATGTGTATCAAGAAGCTCCAGCACCCCCACCCTTCCACCCATCAAACTGTGTCACCCGGAGCAAGGCTGGTTAGTGGCTCACAGGGTGCTCCTTCCAAAGGGAAGCGAGTGGAAACTAGAGGATGCTCTTTTGCTCAGCCAGGCAAGCACCATTTTAGCAGCGAGGGCTAAGCAAGCCAGCTAATCTGGCTGCTAGTCTATCAGATCATTATTAGTATAAAGAAATATGGAAAATCTTGGTTAATTGCATTCTTACTGGCCTCTTCTTGTATTTTTGGCTGGCAGCTTGAGAGGGGAACTACCTTTGAGGGAGAAGTCCCAGCTGCAACAGCAGCTGATTATGTTTGAACTCCCTGGTCATCACAGCAGATTCCTCTTGGCATTCAGCTCTCAGGGGCAGTGAAACACCTTCCAACAGCTGCTCAAAACACGATGAGAGCTCTTAGGATCTATCCCACTATGGGCAGAACAGAACAGACTCTAGACTTCCCTCCCTTCACTAGGCTTTGGTGTTCCTTTTCTGTCAAGCTTAGGAGCATACCCTGATCCTTTGCACAAGATGCAGTGGCCAAGGAGGAGCATCCAGCTACTCCACAGGCACAGCAGCCACAGCCCCAATGCTTCCAGAGGCTCCACACTATTGCCCAATCAGCATTACATTTTCTCCTTACTGTGACAGGGCAACTTTTTTAATTAAGTAGGGCAGGAACACAGCAATCAAATGCCAAGAACAAAAATGGTCCAGCCTGTTGCCATCAGGTTGTTTCGCATTGTGCAGCAGGGCCCTTTAAAGTCCCACCTCCCACAAGAGCATGTCACTTCACACTTCCCAGACCATCCTCTGCATGTCTGTTTGTGCACTCTCATGGTGAACCAGATCAGGGAACTGGTCTTGTTAAAACAACAACAAAAAAACAATTTAAAAAAAAAAAAAAAACAAAGAAAGAAAAAAACCAGAGGATAAAATATCATGCAAAGAATTTTCCAGCAGGACCAGTTTCCCAATCCTACTCAGTGCATGAATGCACAAGTGTTTGTGTTGGCACAGGGCAGAGCGTGGCAGCCAGGGCTGCTTAAGCATTCACACAGACTCACAGCCTGGGCTCTGGGATGCTGACACTCATTCCCCAGCCCGCCATGCATTATGGAAATGCACATCTGACTGCAGGCAACACGCAAATCAGAGGCTGACTCAGAAGGCCACACAGGTTCATACAAAAATGAGCAAGGAGAGGGGCTGTAAGGAGAGTTCTCTTCTGCAATGTGTGCTCATGATGGACAATTTTTGTTCCAAGGTCTGACAGCAGTGCTTTTTAGTCCTCCCAGTCCTCCCAGGAGTAGGAGTACACAGTAGCAAAGGCCAGAGAGATGTCTCCTTCAAACAGGAGCAGTTCTACTTTGGTCCTGGGCCACCTGAACTTTACAGGAGACCCAGTGCAATTGCCATTTAGCCCTGGACAAAGAGTACATCGCACATCCTCCAGCAGAGAGGGCTGAGCAAAGCTGGAGTAGCTGCAGTCCCAAAGCACTGTGGATTCCGCAGCAAGGGAAGCTCACAGCCATGCCCACGGCAGCAGTGACAGCAGAGCAGCTGTGCATGGACTCCTCTGTGCCAGGAGCGCACAGAGCGCCGTGCCAGCTCTGAGGCACTCAGCTGCCTCTCGGCTCCCTCTCAGCCTGGCCACTCCTGCAGCAATACAGAGAGTTCCAGCCTGTGCTCCTGATTTTTCACCTGGGCACTATACCAGACAAGTGATTTGCTACACACTGCTTTCCCTCACACCAATCTGCTCCTTCCAGTCAAGCAACACAGCCCAGGCCAAAGACTGAACCTCACCGCAGGTCAACATATCCACAGACATGGCACACAACAAGCACACAACTTTACTCTGTATCAATATGGCCAAAAGCAGGGTCCCTTTTGTCTCCCACATCCAAGACAGCCTGTGCTTTGAAGATGTAGTCTAATGAGAAAGCTCATTCCCCTGCAGCTAATCTCCTGAGAAGCAGCCAGTTCAGTTTTATGTTATAAACCACTTTTCTTTAAAGATCCTTCCCTGCAGCTCTTTAACATACCTGATAGTTCAGGCGTTTGTTTCTTGAGCTAGCACAAGAAAGCCACAGCCAATGTATAAGCTCAAAGGGCTGTGCAAAGTAGGTGCAGCTCACTGAGGCCATCCATCCTGGGAAATTAATTTCAATCTACTTCAGCTGGCTTGAGAGATGAGCAGTGAGCTGCCTAAGTCAAGACCAGGCAAACATAGCTTGTCTTAAAACCCTCTGACTTTAAGTCACCAGTACTTCTTCTATACCTAGTACAGCAAAACCAGCAGAGAAGATCCACTCTTACAGCAAGAGCCACATCATCCGCTTGTTTAGAAAGCAACAGACAACGAATTGCTTGGTTTCAGCTGAGGCTAGAGGTGGGCCACCCGTTCCTGAAACCTGACAACGTAAGGCTAAAAGAGAGGAGCATCCTGGTGGTCAGAAAATCTTTATGAGATGGAAACCTGTCCAGCAGAGGACTCCTGTAGCCAAAACTCCATTACCCATACGTACTAGTCACTATAATACAGATAAATGTGACCCTCTTGCCAGCAGAAGAAATTAGAAGTGGCAGTATATAAATCCCTGCTGCCTCCTCCCCCTGCACAAACGCAGCCCCTGCTGTGGAGTTCAAGCAGGTGAGGAAGAGCAATTCACCTCACACAAGGCATCAGCAGCCACGGCCACTTTAAATAAGAGACTAGACTTTGCAGCGCTGCCTCCAGCATATATAAACACACTGAGCTTACATCTTCAGCATCCTTTGCCACTTACTCCCAACCAGTTGACCTGTGGTGGATGCAAATTCCTGTCTTTGCCCCATCTCTTGTCACCCACCCTCCCTGTTCAGGGATCAGCATGAGGGTTGTCATTGGAGTTAAACTTGCTACAGAACTAGAGTTGCTGACAAGTGCAACAGTGGGCTTCAGATTGCCTGATTGCTCCTTATCAGCATGTGTGGGCTGGAGAAGCCAGAATCCTTTCTCCATACCCCTAAGAAACCACCAGCTCCCAGTGAAGCAGCCCAGCTGGCACTGCAGCCCTGAGGCTGCTGAATGGACTCCAAGGCTCGGTTTGAGGGAACAGCTGTGAGTGGCGAGTGCCCCCATTTGGGACTGGCTTCTCCAGCAGCCCTGTGAGCTCGGAATGGTCAGCATGGGGCTGCTGGCCATGTGTCAGGATGCAGAGAGGCTCAGCCCTGCCTGCTCCTCCTGCCGAGGCCATACAGTGTCAGGACACGGCAGAGGCAGCTCAGGGACCTTGGTCCCACAGGAGCACAATGTGCTCTTGTCATCTTCAGCCACTGAGCTCAGGAAGTCCCAGCTCAGAAACCAGAGGTGTGGCTATAGGAAAGCAAGATCTGGTGAATGGAACTCAAGCCTTCAAATGAGGCTGGTGGCACCCTGTGCATCTCTGGTGCCTCTCAGCAGCACCAGAAGATGTGTGCCTCTGGCCGAGGAAAGTCTTGTCCTGGAGACAGATGCCATGCAGTTGGGCTGGTGGAACAACTTCAAATGAGCTCCATGCCAGCTTTTATGTGATCAGCAAACTCCACAAGCAATGCTACAGCTGCACAAGAGCTATGACCTGAGCAGACGTGGCCCCAGAAGGCAAAAACTACCTCAGCACTGTGCTACACAGTATTCTGAGGGGAAAGAAGCTGTCCTGCTTCACCGGAGGAAGGGAAGCCAACATGCAGCCAGGAACAATTGTCAGACAAATAAATGCAACAGCCTTCAGTGCACAGACATAGGGATAGGAAAAGACTCAGGTTCTTATCTCAAGGGTTTCCCTCTTCTCCACTCTGAACTCCAGCAATTACCTAATGTGAGATATGCCAAGGAGACAGGAGACAAAGCTCTAAGATCTTCTTGAAGGATCACAGAAGAATTTTCAGTCTATTAGTGATACATACATGTTTCTAATTCAAGTAAATTGCTTGCAGTGCTACTCTAAATCAGTGAAATCCGAGTTTCAGATAAAAATCCCTAGTGTACCAAACTAAGAGCTTGTACTTAGGGCAGGACTTGTGGTTCCCAGCAGCTAGGATGTTGTTTAAACCTCAGTAGAAAGATGAACTTGCAACCCTGGGATTACAAAGGCCTCAGCAATAGCCATTGGTAAACTTAAAGGAGACTTCTTAAACTTACAAATACTTGGCCTTACAACAACAAAATGCTGACCAGGTGTTCCAATTAGTTACACAGTGTTACAGTGGAACTGCCCAGACAATGTTTTATAAGAGGATATATCCTACAGCAACCGGATATGCACAAGACAACAAAAGTTACCTTCTATTTGCACACCCTTCAGTGACAGAAACACCTGCCAGCTGCAAAGCCTGTCGCTATGAAACTCTGCACTATCTTCCCAGCAGATCTGCTCACAGTTTACCTTACAGAACTTACATCAACTCTTTCATATCCTGACAGCAGCCCAAACCTCAACAACCCAAGGCAAAGCTTTCTTGACTGCTTTTGTAAATTCCACATTTTCTTCAGAGGGATGCACAATAAAGTCTCTCTCTTTTGTCACAACAAAGTGCTTGTGAAATTAATTTTTGCTAACAATCTGTATTTTCCATACACATATCCCAGACATGTTCCCCTGAAATACTGTATTTCACTATAAATCTCACATTCAGCTTCTCAGTTACAGCATCACTACCAGCCCTTTCAACCACAACTGCCATTGAAGAGCTGATGGATCAGGGAACTGGAAGCACCCAGAAAGAGCTGCCTGGCTTGAGCAGGCACCATCCCAATCTGTCTTACATGTGTACACCAGGTGGAGGACACCCCATAACCTGATCCCTTGGTGCTGTTATTTATCAGTCTGGTACAGAAGACCTTGACTATTTGCAAGGGAGCTACGGAAGCGAGACTTGGGCAGCAAAATGAGCCAGGAGCTGGCATTCAGCAGCACCCTTCTGATTCAGTCATAGCTAACCTCTAACCAGGTCTAAGGGACTCTGTTCTTGCAGAGCAGAGCTCACAGCAGTCACACCAGTCTGTTAAGAAGGAACTTGGAGTCTCAATCCACAGCCAGTGGCTGGACTCACACAGACCACACAGGCAGCTTTACATTTTGGGTTTGACCCAATGCGAGGCAGTTCCTGCATCCTGGCAGTCCTTACCCTAACACACACTGAACCCACCGAACCTTGTGGGTTCCTTCCAGCTCAGTATATTCTACAATCCTTGTTGCTCTTTTTATGTTTGTTTCTATGGCTCACCATTGCCAGCTTGGATGTGATGAAATCAAGTCTCTCCCTACATTATGAGGCATGCTATCACATCTGTTTTATCCACAGGATCTCAGTGTTGACTAAGCCGAGGTGGTTTATAACACAGAAGTCATCCCTGCTAACAGATGCAGTTACGCTGCCACGACAAAGCCATTTACAAAAGGACTGAAACATCTCCACCATCTGCAGGAGGCACATCTCAGACCAGGAATACCCTCTTCCCCTGTCCCAAGGGTCTTCTCAAAGAGGCACTTTCAGCATCATCCCCTCCTTCCACAACAGTCCTAGCAGGTCCTGAAGCTTATGCTTTGGAATAAGCAGCAGGAGGTCAGACGTTCTTTGGGCACAGGATGAAGGAGCACATTTCACTGAGTTATTCTAAGGTAGAACACAATTCACACTGCATCAATTCCCTTTGAGAAACATGTGCTTACAACCACTGCAGCACACAGACAGTGATCTACCCATATAAAATGGTACAGATTGAGCTCACAGTGCTTCCTCCTAGGACACTATGGTCTCTGTGCCCAGGTTTACAAAAGCATTGCTAATCCTGCACGAAGTTCTAACAGCAGTTGCTTACTGACAGCAGTTGCCCCACTCGCAGTTAAATTATGCAACAGCTCAGGGAGATTATGAGAGCTGACTAGTGTACTTCCATGCTGAGTCACGAGGGTGTTGAAGTATCACTTCAGTGATGAAGCACCAAATGAAATCCTCCCATCAGAAACAGTTGTAAAAAAACCTGCTGCTGCAATTGTGCTCCAGTCACCTATCGTTCCACTCATTTAATTAATGGACATTAGGCATTTCTTGACCAAGCACCTACTGGATTAAACTAACTCTGACCTAGTCACCCAGTTACAGCTTGGTACCACATCCGTACAGAAGTGCCTCATTCAGATAAGGGACTGTTACAGAGGCAAGATAAATCAGAGCTGCCCTTTGATCTCAACTGTTATCCAAGTTTCACCTCATGCCGTCATTTTTGGTACACAGCTTGTTCACCTGTCTTCCCCACAGCCTTCTTTCAGAGCAGCTACCAAATCAGGGGGGGAGGTTTGAATTTAGGGGAAGATGGTACCGTGTTTGTGCGCTCTAGCTGTTCTCCTGCCTCATATGGGCAACTGTAAAACTTTAAGTCATGATTTGGACATCCCTGTCTTTTACACATCTATGCTGTGAAGAGACAAGAGACACCACTAATGCAAACACTGATAGATTGACAGGCACCAAGTCAATGAGACAGTGTTAAATTGCAAGGCAAGGTGAACATTTCGCTACCAAGTTTCTCTTTGCACAGCATGTTCCTTAGTTCAGACCAGTTTCTGTCAAGGAGTACCACCAGGATAGCCAAGATGCTATGTAACGATAGATCAAACATGTAAGACACTGTTCAAACATCACTAAGATGAAGGTATTTCATATATATGAATAAACTTCTGGGTCTACTTACTGACTACCAACTCTAGCCAGCACGTTATCCCTCTAAATAAAGCAGAGCATGAAATGCTGAAGGACCACTTTATGGGCCAAGTCTAAAAGCACAGGCTGAACCACTGGCATGTACCAGCACCATCACAACAACCCTGAATGCTGTCTCAGGTGTATAATATTGCCCTTGCAATCCTCTGCTGATTGATTTCACAGGATTTCTCACAAAATTGTACTTGCTCATCTCTCTGAAGCATCCAAAACAGGTTCAGTTTGCAACAAAAGAGTTGTGATCTTCTATTGTGAACTTTCACTTTCTTTTACTGGATACTGCAATTTTCACAACTTCAGAATATTCTGGGCCTGCACCCAGGGACCCACTAGCTATGCCATACTAGTAAATTAAATAATATCAGAGAACATCCCCAGGCCTAGGAACACAACCTATACCATCAAATTATTAGAATGATTTATGGCTTAGTTTTGAGCCTTACCAACCAGTATGCCCCCAAATAATGAACAGGAAGGTTCTCAGCAGGCAGTCTGGTGAAGGGGGTGCGTTATAGAATAGGCCAGAAAATTAGATTTCCAACACAATTGTGACTCTAGCATTTCAGCTGCCCACAGGACACCTTGTGTCTAACGTGCTTTAATTTACTTGTGTAGCAAGATTATGGTAGCAGGGATGCTACAGGGGTGGCTTCTCGAACAAGGCAGAACTTCCCCTGTGTCTGACAGAGCCAGTGCCAGCCATCCAGGACAGACCCACTGCTGGCCAAGCCCCAGCCCATCAGTGACAGTGGCAGTGCCTCTACTGCACAGGAGTTATTGCAGCCAGAGAAGAGAGGAGTGAGAATATGTGAGAGCAGCAACCCTACAGACACCCAGGTCAGTGCAGGAGGGGTGGGAGGTGCTCCAGGTGCCAGAGCAGAGATTCCCTGCAGCCCCTGGTGCAGCCCATGGTGAGGCAGCTGTGTCCCTGCAGCCCATGGGGCACACGGGGGAGCAGAGATCCACCTGCAGCCCTTGGAGGGGGCCACAGCAGAGCAGGGGATGCCCAAAGGAGGCTGTGACCCCGTGGGAAGCCCACACTGGAGCAGGCTCCTGGCAGCACCTGTGGCCCCTTACAGACAGGAGCCCACACGAGACCAAGTTTGCTGACAAGACCTGTGAGCCTGTGGGGGGCTCATGCTGGAGCAGACCATTCCTGAAGGACTGCACCCCATGGGAGGAATCCAGACTGGAGCAGTTTGTTCAGTTTTGAACCCCTGGGAAGGACTCACATTGGAGAGGTTTGTGGCAAGAACCTCACGCTGGAGCAGGGGAAGACTGAGGAATCCTCCCCCTGAGGAGGAAGGAGCAGCAGAAACAATGTATGATGAACTGACCACAGCCCCCATTCCCTATCCTCTTGAACTCCTGGGGGGAAAAATTAGAGAATTTGGATTAAAGTTAAGTCAAAAAAGGAAGAGAAAATGGTGACAAGGTGTTTTAAAGATTTGAGTTTACATCTCATTACTACTCTGCTTTGATTTGTAATAAATTCATTTTCTCAAGCCGAGTCTGTTTTGCCTGTGATGGTCACTGGTGAGGGATCTTTCCCTGCCCCAATCTCAACCCACAAGTCTTTTGCTGTATTTTCCCTCCCTGCCCAGCTGAGGAGGGCAGTGAGAGAGCAGCTTTAGTGGGCATCTGGTGCCCTGCCAGGGTCAGCCCACCATGTTTGCTTACAAGCACCAGTATAGGACTGTTTGGTGAATCTCTTTAGCCCCTTCTGGCTGCATGCTGGGTGGGGGCAGGGCACACCAAGCATTTAGCACATTTGAGCTACTAGAGTAATAACTTCTAATTATTCATAATTGCATCTTCCAGCTTGTGTAGAAAGAAGCTCACCAGTGTTTCACAGCTCAGTGCAACTGCAGATGCAGACTGAGGAACCTTTCGCAGGTTAAACACACTTCAGAGGGAGCCGGTGCTGCTGCAGGATTAAGCCAGCAGCTTTCCTCTGCAGGCCATGAGTCAGTTGATGTGAGCGCACGATAGCAGAGCACTCCTTGCCACTGCCCAGACATGCCAGAGTCAGCCTCTTTTGTTCCGCGCTTTGTTCACTGATGGGAAAGTAGTCACGATCTAGATGATTCCTCCGTTAGGACAGAAAGAGATTTAGAAGGCAAAGCTGTCTAGCTGCAGGCTGTTAGGCAAGTTTCGATGCAAGCCTCACCACCACTTTTCCACTGCATGTAGGTGCCACTTAGATGCTGCTAGAGCCAGTGAGGTGGACAAATCTCATTCATCCATCAAATCTGCTGTGTGAGAGTCGCTATCACAGTTTCATAAGCAACAGAGCACAGCAAGCAAGTGAAGAATATCACATATATTAGCATCTGTGATAGATATGAATCCAAGCAAACTTTGTGGTTCCTCAGTTTGGGCTTTTACCCATCAGCTTCTTGAGTAAAGAAAGCCTGGACTCTGTCCCTAAAGATCCCTATTAGCTGGTCAATGAGTAACAGGTTCTCTCTTTAGCAGAGATGCTTTACCAGAGCCTGATGTTTTGGTAGATCAACAGGCTGCTCTGAGCTCCTGTGGTCGTGCAGAGCACAGGCATCAAATCTCCCAGATCATCATCCTGGGGCCAGGGCACACAGCCTCCAAACTCTGCTGTCAGCTGGGTAACAAGCAGCACATGACAGGTACAGATATCTCTCTCTATAAATATATACATACCTTTATTCCTCCACTCTGCTGGTCTCAAAGCACAGAATAAGGCAGCATGGGATCCTGTTTTCTGGGACACGAAAGAGCCAGGTAGTGTCTTCCTACAGCACTGTAGCTGCTAGCTCTGATCCCCAGGGAACATACAAAGGCTTCCTACCAGCACAGCCACAGCAGCACCACTGCTAGGACATGGAGCTTCACAAGAGCTCTCATCTGGAACTCGTTACGTTAATCACCACTTGCTCTCTAGAAGGCAGACTGGCTCCACTCACCCCTGCCCACCTCTGGCTTCAATCTACAGTCTGCTCCTCCAGGAATCCCTAGATGCAAGGGGCTGGACCGGAGCTGCTGCCTGGCTCTGACCAGGATGTGTACAGCCACCAGCATTACAAACTAATTAGCAAGAGCTTTCTTGTGTTCAGCGCAGGACAGTCATGGTCTGCAGTGCTGCCCAGAAAGCATTCAGCACGCTGCCCTTCCAAGTGGAATGGAGTTCAAGTTTCCTTAGATTTAGAAGAGGCAATAAGCGCCTCATCACGTGGCAGAGGCAGACAAAGAGCAGCCCCCAACCTCCAGCTATGGCTTGCGTGTGCTCAGGTGATGGAGCCAGCACACTCTGAGCTGCTGTGTGAACTGGCTGTACTTCGCAGAAGGTTGGCTGACAGGAGTGTGCGCCTGGGACTGCCCACAGCCAAAAATCAAGACTGTCAGCCTTTCTTTCCATGGCTGGCAATCAAGACATTGACATTACTGCACAGGCAGTGCAGAAAGTTACACAGTGGAGTATGACACCAGAGCCTCTATGCAAGGCACGATACCCATGAGTATTTTAAGGTGGTTGGCAGGCAATTTTCCTATCTGCTATATCAGCACCCTTGATTTAGTTGGAAGTCACTCTGCAAGAGCAATCCTGAAGACCTTTCAGTTATTAGAAAAGCCTGAACACTAAGACACAAAATGAGTGGACATTAAAGAGAACCATGTTGAAAAACATGGGCTATGGAGAAGAGAGTTCTGCCAGAGAGCACAGCAGCAAGACAGAAGTGAAGCAACAAGACCTCTTCAACTGATCAATACCCCAAGGAGTTTCTAACTAGAAGCCTAGCAGGGAAAGCCATGACTTACAACACCTCCATGACTCAGTTGTAACTGCAGCTCCAGTGACTCAACGGGAAGTTCTATTGCCAGCTCCATCCCAATCCCACTAGCACACTGGTTCCCATCCAGCAGAGCAAGCCTCACTGGTGAGACTGGTCTCAGCAGCAAGATACAAACATTACAGTCGAGTGTGGCAAGGAGCCCAAGCTAACAGACTCTGTTGGACACATGCCGGTTCCACAAGACCCAGAACGCCGACTGCAGCCAAGCACTGCTTGAGAAACAGAGAGCTTGGGAAACCACCACATTAGCAGATGTTGCCCCACAAAAGTTGCTTGTAGGAGGTCCAAATGTTATCTCACCTTGAGGTGAGGCTTCACAGAGCTGTAACTTTTCCACTAGCATCCCCGCAGTAGAAAGTGCACTATCCTGGGTTTCTAGCCAGGCCAGATAAGGCTCGTTGCTGTGGTACACCAGTAGCCAGCAGAGCAGCAGCTCAAGTGAACACACTCACCAGCCCTAACTCAGACCTGTTAACAAAGCTGACACTCAGCACGCCAAAGGAGGCACAACATGCGTTCCGCACCTAAGAGTTCTTAGCTCAGAGGTGAACCTATAAGAAACCTATAAGAAACACCAGAAGTCCCTGCATCGTTGGTCAAAATAACTTCCCCATTGTAAGTTCACTGCCTATATCGAAGTCTAGGGAGTAACAAAGGTTCCTCATATCTAATCCACAAATAAAGTGTCTTTACATACTGCAATGCTCTGGTGCCTATTCAAGAGCTCACAACTATCCCCCCCAAATACATCCACCTATGTTTCTGCTCACATATATTCTGCTCACTTCAGAATGCTGAGACAGGACCCAACTACAGTCCCTAATTCTTTCACAACCTTTAGCAGAGCAAGGCTCCAGTTGCAGTAGAACAAGAGAGAGCTGCTGCTCTAGCCAACAGCTGATGTTCCGCACTGCTTTGCTTGTTCTCTTGGCACGAACAACACCTGTCCAGTCTGTTTGTTTATGGAGAGAGTTACCATAAAAGTTCCACAGATAAAAATCCATCACTTTGAGCTAAAGCACTCTCAGCTAAAGGGACCAAAGTAAAGGTGTCTGTGCTCCTCTTACAGGCAACATGAGATGTAACCAACAAAGCCCTGACAAAGCTACTCACTCACCTTGGAGCAGACGTGCAGGGGCTGGTCAGATAATCGCTCTCTTGGGCTCCACTGATTACATCGCCTTGGCTCTAATGAGGGTTTAAGCACCCAGCACACACAGACACCTACATTTAGGTGCCTTAGCATCAGCTGAACGCTGTCCTGAGGGACTAGTGCCATTTGAACACAGCAAGCCCATCAATCTTCAGCTGTCACAGAGTGCTGTATTAGACGTCTTCTACTCTTTATCATCTCAAAGCTATTAGGATGAAAATACTAACGCTGCAATGCTGAAGCACTGCAATTTTATAATTGGCAGCACCTACCCAGGAAAAGGCCCTATCTTCTCTCTCCCAAGAAGCCCCCTCCTCCCTGTAAGGAGGCCCTGAAATCCCAGCTCCCCAGATCCCAGAAACAAGTGTGGAATGTCCCTCTCAGAGGTATTAGTGTGGTTCTTGGACACAGGAATCACTTCAAACAAGGTTAGGACAAAGTGCTAGTATATAGGCCACCTGGAGACATCTAAGTACTGGCAATGCAAAATACATACTTAAAATGGACTGATTTTGCTGCTAAAACAGCAGCCTACATTTCAGGTTCGTGCACTAACTTAATTTTAGAAGGCTTACAGGTTTCTTGCACTTGCTGTAACTTGTCTCAGGTTGTTAGAGAGGACTGTTTGGTTTCCAGAAGTTTCAGAGTGCTGCCATTAAAAATGGTACCTTTCCTCACCACTTGAAACTGAGAAAACTGGAACAAAGATGAGAAAACTGCACCAGAGCCCCCTTACACCATAAAAACTCCGAGTCATTTGTCACTGCTCTCATCAGAGCTGACCAGACACAGCAGTCACCATTTCACCGGGAGGTGGCCCCAGGAAGTGAGTGTTCAGATGGAGAAGCTCGGTCTACAGTTCTTGACGAATATTGTGACACTGCTCTGTATATACTATAGAAGAAAGTGTTTCCTCCTTATCCACTGCCTGCATATTTAACAAGCAAGCTGGACAACCTAATTTCTTCTAATTAGTTTACATTCAGATAGGAATGACATCACCCTCAGAAAAAGGTTTGGCCTGCTCTGCTCAGCTTGTGTCAACCACCAGCATGCACCTACACCAGATGAAACAATCAAACCCTGTTTCCCCTCACAATACAGGCTGGATCGCCCACTGCCCTCTTGCAGCAGCATCTGCATCTTGGCTCAGCTGGCTTTGTGGCAGTGCTATACTGTGTAAAAGTTTCCATTTGACAGAATAACAAGGTTAATCTGTTAGCATGTTAAGCTTTCTTACTTCAAGGAAGTCCATGCCCCCATGATAACAACAGAGGGCAATTACTCTCATAAAGGGTGTTTTAAGCAACAAAGTGTCACCCTGAAGGAGACCAGGAACCTCCCCAATCACTCCTGCAGGTAAGAGTACTCAGAAAGAAAACAACTATTGTTTGGCCACCTTCTTGCTCCTGTTTATTATTCCAATGACAATATGCACAGATGAGTCAAGTTACGCAGCAAGAGCCAAGGGCCAAGCCATGTGCCAGCACTGGGAACAGTGATCAGGGCACCAAGAACCCAACACAACCATGGAAATGCCCACAGCACTGCAGTCTGGCAGACTGAAAGTATTGTGCAAGGTCACTCCGCTTCTGCGCCCAACACAAGAGGTTTTCAGCCACTCAATGTAAAAGCATAATTTCAGATGGAAAGGCAGATTAGTCCCTGTCACTGACATTTTGACATGGGGGAAAAAAACCATGTGATCACCAGAAGGGAAACAGCCTCAGTGCTGAGCCACCCTGGAGAGAGCCCCGTGGACTTCAGCTCCTCCATGAGCACACCCCGGAAACCCCTCGACTCACCCCTCGTGCCACCCAGGCCTGAGAGTCTCTTAGGCACAGGAAAACTCCAGACAAGCATTTACTTCATGCCTTTATAATTTCTAGTAAGGAATATTTATCACAGGGGAATTTTATCCAACTACAGTGCAGAGGCTGCACATTAACTGCAGTTTTTTCCACTTTATTAAGCAGAAGCTTACTCAGAAGTTGAGAGCAGAGCCCTCCTCCCATGGAACAGTGCTGCCTACACTCACATGTTTGTAATTTTTAGCTATCTCATAACGACTCACTGACATGTGGGCTAGGATGGTCCATGTCCAGAACTACAGGCAAAGTTCACAGACAGAAAGGTACAGCAAAAACAGAGGTATTTTGAGCAGCTCAGATCCCCCTGTGCACTTTGTTCTGCCACTCCGTATCCAACTGGTGCTGCAGTTCATTCCTAGCCAAGTTTCAAATCAATCGCTCCACTTCAGAAAGAAAAGAACCCGCCAGTTTTGACTTTGATGGCCCTGCCTACTCACACACTACCTCATGCACCACTTTTTCCTCCTATCTCATCCGAAGAAGAGGACTCCACACGGGTGCTCACTCAGGCCTGGTGGGGGGCACATGGCAAGCAGGGAGGGGTCTGTCCCCCATCTCAGAAGGAAAGGATGGGACCGGGGCTTTGTGCCCCTCGAGGGGCGGCCGCAAGGCCTCCTGCCCACACCAGCCGACCGCACACGGGGCCCGACGGCGCCCAGGCCGGCAGCGCAGCCCCGGAGCAGCGAGCGCAGCCCCGCACGGCTGCGGAGCCAGGGCTCCGCGGAAAGGCGCTCGCAGGCGGGGCGGGAGCAGCAGCAGCAGCGGAGCTATCCCCTGTCCGCGGATGACACCTGGCGGCTGCTGCTGCGGGACCAGCGCTCCCCAGGGCTGCCCCGAGAGCTGCTCCCGGGACACGGCAGCCGGGACAGGCCTCGCTGCCGCGGGGGCACCGCGCTCCGGAGAACGGGGCCGGGTGCGAGCCCCGGCAGCAGGGCAGCCGTGCGCCCAGCCGGGCACCGGGCCCTCGTTTCGGCGAGCAGAACCAGGGTCCGGGCGCGCCGTGCACCGGGCTGGGGCTCTCAGGCACAAAGGCGGCGGGGAGCCGCCGACCCCGCGCTGCCCGGGGCT
>VZRL01006030.1:1403902-1483873 GCA_013397895.1 Origma solitaria
CCTGCGCCCGTGCCCCCTCCCCGCCCGCTCCGCCGCTTCCCTTGCACCGCATTCCCGCATTTCCTCTCTGGCAGAGGCATTGCTCCCGCCGAGCTTCCTTCCCTCTCGCTAAAATTAATAATTCTTCATAATAATGATAGTGTTAAAAGCCCTCCCTTCCCGTTGCCCTGTGGGAAAAGCCCGGGGCTGCGCGGCCGTGTCCCCCCGGCGTCGCTCCGGAGAGAGGGGCGGGAGCGCTCCCCGGTGGCCCCGCACCCGGGGCAACCCTCCTAGCTCCCGGTCACCTCCAGCGGGGGCTTCCCCCAAAAAATACGTGTTTAGGGAAGTGGGGTGTCCTCCCTCCTGGTCCCCGGGGTGGGCCCTACAGCCTCTGCCCGTGCCTTCGTGCGCACGTTTTTCTGCCGCTCGGAACAGGGTTTCTGGCAGTGTAAAACGCTGTGAGAGGTTTGCGGCAAAAAAATGCTGCTTTGAAAGAAGCGCCCTCCTGCAACTCGCCCTTTTTTCCTGGAGTTAAAAGCGACTTCAGTGCTACTTCAGTGCTGCTGTGGCTTGGTCTTCGCACACCCCACCGAGGATGGCAAAAATGAGGCAACAACCATCCATCAAAAACACACGGCAGGATGGATTGTATCACCCTGCCAACAGGGTCAGGGCTGGAGTTCCTGTTCCCTTCCAGTCCATTCATTTGTCTCGTTTTATTTTCTCTGTTTGTGCCAGCACATGTTGAAATGTTTGCTATAAACAATGCAGCTGAATGTGTGTGCAAATAATATTAAAAAATTTTTAAAAGGCAGTTTTTAGGAATTTTTACAGCTGCTGGGAGCTGTAGCAGCACACACTGGCTGCAGGGCCAATGGGCACCTCATGTCCATGGGGCAGCTGGATGGATGAGGGATGTGGCTAAGGCTGCAGCCATAGGGGCCTGCTTCCCTGGGGCTGCTTGGGGGAGGGGTGACCAAAAAAGAGCCATAACTGGTGTTTCTTGGCTGCGCTGGAGGCTCTTGGTGGGTGTTGGTCAATCTGTGCCAGACCCAGGATCCCTTCCCACAGCTGTGGCCCAAAGGCTTTATAGACCTAATTGGATATTCAATGTGGCTAAAACTGTTGAGATTTTATCACGTCTTTAATTAGCTTGCTTTCTTTCCCTCTCTCTTAAATTACTCATGCAGCTCCTACCACCCTGCCTCTCCCTCAGACAAGCCATGGCCACCATGTTTTTCTCTCTGCCATGTCTTGAATCCAATGCAGCCAGAACACTGGAGATGAGACTTTTGGGATGGGGCGTAGGTCAGAGGTGTTTGGTGCTGGGGCCTGCAGAGCACGAGACTGAAAACATCACCCAGGCTTGGTGGGCAGGTGGTGACATCCAGCTGCATGGTCATGGTCATCACTGGGAATTGGGAAATGCATGCTGGGCATGGTCAGCCTTCTCAGCAGATGTCGGTGAAGCAGGAATCAGTTTGGCCAAGGCTGCATCTGGTGGACCCTGGCAGCACAGAGAAGGGAGGGAACATTTCCACAAGGCTGCTGCTGGGAGCAGTGGCGAGGAGCTGCTGGGCTTGTGTGGTGCATGGGTTTCATGCCAGCGTGGGTGTGTGTGTGTTCGATCAAATAGTGCTGGGGAGCTTCTTGTTGGATTGGCTAGAAAACGTTCAGAGCTTGATTGGGGTGTTCTGGTCAGGATCTGTGAATGGGGTAAGGGAAGAACAATGCTGCGTTTGGAAGCCAAGTGTTTTCAGTGACATTCCCTTGCCCTCCACTTGATCATTGAAGCATGTTAAGTATTGTGGTTTCAGTCAAAAGAGCTCCATGCTGAAAAGCCAGATGAGACTTGTATGGAGAGGAGTTTCTTGGCAGCCTGGAGCTCAGGGGATCACAGGAGTTGGTTGCCTCTGCCCAGTACAGTGGAGCTGTGGGGATTTCCCAGAACTGGATCAAGGGCTTCCAGCAGTGTAGCCCAATTGAACTGTGTCTCCCTGGGGAAAAGGGGCTGGTTTGAACTGTGTGCTGCATGGGAAGAGGGAAACGCAGCCGCGGGAGGAATCCAGCCCACTGCTTCCGCCACCTCCAGGGGCGAGTGGAGAGCAGAGATGGCAACTGCTGGTTTTGGGCAACCACCACACACTGGGCTCTGGAGCAGAAGACATCATCCCCTGCCCCTGATGAATGTGAGCATCACGCAGCAGCAGAAGCTGCCTGCCTGGCTTTCCAGGTGTCAGAACTACCCACAGGAGTGTGTGAGGATGTGCCACTGTCACTCTGTGTCCTCTCCTCGCTGTCACCCACCAGCAGCGGTGCAGCCTGCAGAGCAGATGACTGATGACTGCCTCTCCTCCTAAAGCCTGGTGTCATTAATGTGTCCTTAAATAATTTATTAGTGAACTGTGACCAGATGGGGTAGGGTTAGAAAAAGTTGATTCTGCTTTGAGTTCCTTAACAAGGACTGGATTGTACCTGTGGCATCTAGCTGGACAGACTCACACCTCACATCTCAATGATTTCATCTCCTGACAAACTTGTTTGAGTATGTTACAGCCTGACATCCTGGGATGGAGAAGAAGAGTGTATTCCCTAACACACACTGGGAGGCTAGAGTATGTGCAAATATTGAGATTGCTTTAAGTGTCCAGGCTACCTGCCTCCTGGGATTGACTGCTTACTGCTCCAGTATGCTGTCTCTGGTTGTCTTACCTGCTGATGATTGCCATTTTCTCCATTGTTGCTTTTCTGACAGAGAGAAAAGTTTGTTTTTCCCCCTATGTGGTAGCTCAGTTGACTAAAGGGGAATTATAAGAACAGGAAACCCGCAGCTCACATGTGTTTCACTTCTCAGGTATAACGTGTAGGCAAGGCCTTGGGTGAAAGCCTGAATATGTGTGGTGGTTGCTGAACAGGACAGAGAGAAAAGAGGGTTCCTTTGGACACATAGGGCAGCTACAGGATGTTAAATATACTTAGTTAAATGCATTCAGATTCGGTCTGCCCTAGAAACTTCTTGGAGTGAGCTGGGAGATGCACCCAACACAAGCGATGGCGTCTGGGGAGAGCTTGAAAAACTGCCACTGATAGTCCCTTCAATGTCCAGGTTTTTCCCATGGATGGTGCCTCAGAATGGTGAGCTGGCAACAAGAAACTTTGATCAGTGGGCTAAAACCTGGAGATGGAAGAGGAAGGATTGTCCTGACAGGAGGACGTTAGGAGGAGGTGTGTCGCGGGACGTTGTAAAGGTCCCTGCAGTCACCAAAAATCACAGGATCCTTAAACCTGTCACCACATGTTGCAGGCCGAGAAAAAACTTAAAGAAAAGAAACTCATTGAAAAGAAAACTTATATCGAAGAAGCCTGGACCGTGACTAAACCCCGCAATCGACGACGAGGGGAAAAAAACAGTCACAATCAATATGATTGATAAGCTTCAATCCGTTTATTTCACAGTTTCACAGCCTTAAGTACATTTTTTCCAGCACCTAGCATGTCTACATGTCATAATGTTATTGGTTAGTAAAACCACTTGCCACACCATTATTGGTTAGTTGCATACAGCTACATCATTTTATTCCTGCCTGCTCGTGGACCCCTCTTGGGCCCACTAACTGATTTTCTGTATCCTTTTGACCACAATCCCTCTTTCATGAACCTCGATACTTTCCGGACCTCCAAGGACATTGTCCTTGCAGTTTATCTTCAAGGTTCTGCCATCTGCTTGCACAATGCCCTTTGTGTGCTCTGCAGGGGCAAATCCTGCAGAGACAGGGATTCTACTATCCCATGGCCCTGGTCTTCAAGCCATTTTCCCACAGAGGTGTGGCTGGTGGCCTATTTGGAGACTGTGTAGACCAGGAAGATTTGCGAAGTTTCATTTGCTGCTAGCCTGAAACTTTTCTTCATCCCCTTTCAAGTTCCTCTGGCAAGTGTTTCTGTTATCCATGGCTCACACCACATCCTTCTCTCTCTAGCTCCATGGAGTAACAGAGGAGCAATCTGCCCAGTCGTTAAACCAATGCGAGCATTAAGAAGGAGGCTGGACCTTCAGCCTAGGGTTACCAAGAGCTTGTCTGCCAGCATGCAACATTTGGCATCCAGTAATTGTGCTGCTCATCTTCTGGGTCCCCAGACACAGGGCTCCCCTGTTCACCATTTCTCTGTTCAGCCTGGTGGCACCAAATACACTTAACTCTTCCCAACTCCCTGCATGCCTTGGCAAATCCTGTGCCATTTGGTTTGGATGTCCTTTTGCACTGATGTAGAAATAATTGCCTCTGACCCTTTCACATGTAAGTGTGACTTGCAGCAGGGTCACCTGAACACACCCACTTTACTTCACAGCAATACCTGACTTTGCTTGTTCTGTCCACCGCCTTTGCAGTGAGTCAGACATCTCTGAGCAACTCCAGCTGCCTCCTGCCTTTCACTCCCAGGAAGTGAGAGACTGAAGGAGACTCCCCTGTGGCCCACCCTAAGGTGTGGAGTGTGAAGTTAGCCCCAGGCCATGTCTGCTCTGATCTTTCTTCTCTGCAGTGTAATGCTCTGATGGAAGGGATGACCTTGCTTATTCGGACAAGAATAAGCCTTCTCACAATAAATCTGAGGTTGTTTTTCTTTTCGGCTTAAACAATGCAAAGTGTAATGATCCAAGTGTCTCGGGATAGCTGCAGTGTTGGCTTTATAGTTACTAACTGAATCTAACTTGGCTGCCTCTCCCAAGAGTTTGGTGACCTTTTCTTTCTCTTCTATTCCCCTTCCCTGTGTCCTGCTAATGAGAACTTCTGTGTGGACACTGAAAACTATATATGAATGTGTCTGTGCCACTAACCAACTAATTCTTGACCTAATTAAGCCGAGCTTCCTTTGGCAAAAGCCCAGCTGGCAGTGGCATGCCACTTTTGTGATAGTTTTCATAAACAGCTGTAATAAAAGCAGCTGCATTGCTTTGATGCTGTGTGTGAGGGCCTGGTAGGATCCTGCACACTCATAACAGAGAGCCTCAGAGCTGGATTTCGGGGGCTGGTGCATGAAAATCTTCGGAGGGGTTTCCCATCAGCCTGAAGTTAGGCGGGTGCTGCCCACAAGAAAAGACTGACTCGCTCTCTCTTCATGAGGCCTTTTCCTGTAATACTGGCTGCTGCTTTCACTGCTCAACAATTTTGGCCTGCCACTCTCAGGGCTTGTGGACTAGGCAGGTATTTCTGAAAACACTCACCTGAATAACCACTCTTGTTGCTTTTCCCTTGCTCAGGGAGATGCTCCGCAGCCTTTCCGTGGTCTCTCAGCCTGTGCTCAGCTCAGGGCAGCTCACTCAGTGACTCACGCCGGCTCGCAGTGCGTGATCCCTCGACCTCCGTGACCTGAAATGATGTGAGCGCAGACAGGGTTTGCCCTGGCATGAAAATGAGCATGGAGAGAAAGGTATCACAGCTCCCAGAGCGTACGGGCAGGCGACTGCTGGGAGTTTTGGGGAAAAGGCAAGAAGCGCAGGCAGAGCAGAGCCACCCCATTTCCACAGCACCCCCTGCTTGGTACCTGGAGCTTTCTTTAGTGCATTCGGTGGGGAAGTGCTGAGAGGAAGTTTTGCAGATTGGATGCCTGAGGTTGCAAACCCTCTGACCGTGAGAGAAGTTGGACCCTTCAAAGCTGCCTGCCACCATGCAAAATAGGAACTGTGCCTTTATAGTACCCCAGTAAGTTCTATGGCAATAAAATAAGTGTATTTTTAATCCTACAGCTGGCTCTAGCAGTGTCACAGAGACCCATTATTTGCCTGGGAGACATGGGGACTGCAGGTCAAATGAGGTATAATCTCTTGTCAATGGACCCCTGTATTTTCTGTATTCCTTTATTGTCCTAATTTGTGATAGAGGCTTATGCTCTGTCTTATGATAGTTTATGCTTGAACAACTTGCACAAAACTTTAATAAACATTCTCCTTATGGAATATAGTGCCTGTTCCTCTCTGTCCGTATCTGATATACAACGTACTCTTGAAGGTAGCTATCGCTTTTTGCACAAACTAGAGCTGTACTGCTAGTTTAAAAGTTCCAAATGAAGGAGAAAATAAAAGAGTTTCAAACAAAATACAGAAGTATTCACTCCGCATGAAACATGTTAACTATAAGCTTCAAGACTGTCATTTTTAAACAGCCAAGTGTCTTGAGTTAGGTGTTTCTGCTGCACGGAGAATTTGAGTAAGCATGTCTAACTCCAGGAATTCTGCCAAAGCAGGTTTAATACTCCTACGTATGCAAAAAAGCTGTTGTCTTGGGAGAAGCAGATGCTGTAACAGAGCAGTTGTGAGAGCAGGGCTAGGCTGCATCAGGGATTTTAGTTCCATTTCAGTAACAGCTGCTTAGAACAGGTATTTGGAACATTATGAGAAATACTGTTGGTTTTTTATGTTTTCATCAAGCTGATGTGATCTGGACCCCAGACTGGCTGAGAATCTTTGAGGAATGATGGCTCTGGTGCCAGCTAAAGGTTTCGCCATTTCCTCTTGCTACCAGTCATGACTATTCTGTGAAATTGATACGATATAACATACAGGTTTTCTTCCTGATTAACCAAACGGATGCATCTTGCTGCAATTATCATCCTTCATTTAGCATTTCAAGGCCACTTACCCCTTTCTGCAGACATTGGCTGTCTGAGGGCTGAGTGCAGTCTCTCCTGGCCATACCCCTCTGGGTGGTGCGAGTGCCTCCCAGCCCTGGCTGTCAGAGCGTTGATTCACCCACCCATGCCACCCATCCTGTCTCATCCCTCACCCTCTCATGCACTCATTAGGAGAATGCCTTTGGTTGGGCAGTCAGGGGGGTTCCTGCACTGCTGACCTACATGTCTGTGGGGAAGAGAGAGCTGGGGGCTTCCCCTGGGTTTGAGCTCAGTGTGGCATGTGTGCTTGCTGCCTGCCCCGCTCTGACAGCACTGGCTTTGGCAGGGTGAACACAGGTATTTTAATTGCTTCATATTTTGTGCTCTTTTGTTTCCTTCCTTTTAGTCTGATTTCTTTTTAGGTGACTGTGAAATTAGCTATACTTCACAGGGAGGCCTGGAATGAAGGTTTTGCTATGCATAAAATGCCTTTTTACTATTATTAATATGTTACATACTTTTTAAAGACACCATCTGGTTTTCAAGGTGCTCCTTCTTCCTTCCCCCTCCTCTTCTCCCATTATTTGTAACCCAAAAGGTCCTTACAGTTGTTTATTACACTGTGGTTACAGTAGCTTTGTGTGTGTGTGTGGATGTAGATTTGTTTCTCCACCTCTCATCCCATTCCATTCTTCAATATAAAGTTGTTCTCACTCCTACTCCCAACAAACCCTTTGGGCCTAGTCCTGCCTTCTCTTCCCCTCTCTCCCTTCCCTTCCTCCTCCTTTTAACCACTGATTTATAAAATGTTGCATATGGGTTTTGGGTTGGTGCTAGATGAAGAGACCCAGTGCGTGTATTAAGGTGCCCAGTGCTATCTAAGATGTCCTGCTGGAACAGAAGGCAGAGGCTTGGCCGAAGCAAGCTCCTAGGGAATGTTCCCCCACCCTGCCTCGGTGTCTTGGATGCTCAAGGGTCTGTCCAAGGGCACCAGACCCCTAAGTATGCAACAGGATTTGTTCCCAGTGTGTGAGTCTGCATGGAAATGTCCAGCCTGAACAGAAGTGGTTTTATGCTGGGCTGGTGTCTCCCCCGTGGTTTCGCTGATGGGGTGTAGCTGCGTGGCCCTTGCGGGGTGTCCCTTCTCCAAGCGGCCAGTGGGGGCTGTGCAGCACTTCCCAGAAATGTGGGGTGGGTCACCTTGAACACCCTGATCAGACCTCTGGGATTTTTGTTCCCTGCGTGTGCAGGGGGCCACATGGGGTAGGGCTGCATGATAAACCCTTTCCCAGCAGGATGTGAACTTGCATGACTCCCAAACTGGGATGAATAATCAAACCCTTAGTTCTCGTGAGACACATGATGTTTCAAGGAAACAGGAGACATCATGTGAATTTTGGAACACTTAAGATGGCCAGTTTTCATACAAAAAGGCTTTTTAAGAGCCAAATAGCCCAGCTGAAAGAGATCAGTGTATGGCTTGGATCTCTGATAGGGGTGAACTGGGCTCCTTTCATCCCATCCCTCCATGCAGGGGGTTGGAATTGTCTCTGACTTGCTGAGTTTGCCCATCCTCAGCTCCTCAGCTCATCCTCAGCCCAGCTTCAGCCCTCTGTAATTCTTGCTTATTGAGCGATTGCTCTGATTGTTGTACCAGCCTCTGGATCCAGTTCACACACAGGGGTGGAGCAAGGAGCAGCATCTAGGCAGACCCACCTGACTTGAGCCCAGGCAACTGCGCTGAGCCCTTCTCTAAGATCCCAGGCTATATGAACAGATGGTCTCCCAAAACCTCTCCTCCTGAACTGATCCTGTGGGGGGAGAATTGGAAATATTTTCTGATGCTGTATTTCAGCTCTCTTAGAGAAAGGGAGATAAGGATTGTACAGGGGAGGTAAGAGAGGTCTTCATTCCCTCCAGGAATTCTCTGATTTTTGATCCTCCAGTTTAGACAAGGAGGATCAGGGTGCCTATATATATATACTTATGTGTATATATAGGGTGCCTATATTTAGGAGAAGAGAATTTAGCTGTGAAATGTGCTGTCATCAGCTCCCTTGCTGGCCAGGCTGGCTCATGCTTTCTGCCACCACTTGTGTGTGCTCTCTTGCCATAACATTTCCCTTCTTACAGTTTCCATTAGCCCTCAGTAAGCAGTTGTACATCTTTGGGGATCCTGCTTTACTTTGGGACCTGACACCTGCAACTGTTCTGCTTCCCCAGCACTGAGGAAAGCCCTTTGACAGGAGCAGACATTGGCCTTGCAGCCTGAGAAGGCACAGCCAACGTCACCTGTAGGGAGAGGGACCTCAGCAGGCTCGGCCACTTCCTCCCCAGTCCCCACCAGTGACATTCCTGTGCGGCACTGGGGCAGCTGTGCTGCTATGGGTACGGTCTGCAGCAGAACCCAGAGCCAGTGTTTGTGAAACTGAAGCGTGTGAACCTGCCCTGCGATCAGCAGACAAGCAGGCTGCCTTCCCCACAGCCTCCAGCACCTGAGCTGCCGTGCTGGGGAAGGGCTGCCTCCCTCCCCGAGGCTGGGCTGGGAACAGATCCAGCAGGCAGGCTGAGGAAGGGCTGCGGTGCTGTGCGGCTGCCAGGAAATCTGAGCCCTCCAGGCAGGTCTGAAGCTCAAACGAAGCTCATTAGGGCTCAGCTATGGGAGGGGTTTCTCCCTGTCCGATGGTCTTGTGCTCCAGCTGTGTCACCTGCAATGTGCCCCCAGCTCGTTTGCAGATCTAAGGAGTTTAGGGTTGGGTAGGCACTGTGCAAGCAGAGGAGGGAGAGGCAGAAGGCCTCTTGTGCCCACAGTACTGATGTTGGTGAGAGGGTGAATGTTTTATTCAATGTTTGTTCTTATTAATGAAAGGAAGAAGGTCTTTAGAATAGGTCTTCCTACATTTCAGCTGCTTTTTATAAAGCCTCTGGAAAGTTTCCAGTCTGATAATGATGGGGGAATGCTGCTCCCAAGATATATTTTGCATTAAGTGAGTCTGGGAGGATCGAGGCGGAGACAAGGATCTCAGGCGCAGAACCTCCCCACTCCCACCTGCGTGCTTTAGGAGTCATGCTCCGTCTTGTGCTCTTTGTGATGCAATGAATGGTTCAAGCTGTGCTGAAAGCCCAGCCCAAACTCAGGAGCAGAAAGTGAACCTGCCCAGCTCCTTGTGGTTAGGAAAATGCCTGTGAAGTGAGGGAGGTGGGTTCAAAACCCTGAGGCTGGTCAGGGAAACTAATACAAGCATCTCGTTTGCTGGGCAAGTTCCCTAACCGCAGAGCAAGCCTGCAAAGGGAGCAGGCTCAGTCCAAGAGAGGAAATGCTCCTGCACCTCACTGAGGAGCACAAGCAGCTCAGTTAAACCCCTGAGCTTGGTCTTCCCTACTGCTCCCTCCCTCAGTGCAGGGTGGTTGCTTCCCCACCCCACAGCCCCTGTGCTCTGACACCCAACGTGTGACACTGGGATCGAGTTCAGTCTCTTGGCTAAAGCAGTCACCTCCTTTCCTGCACAGTTCGGGGAAGCCCATGTCCTGTATTGGCTTAGGAGGGCTATCAAAGCTGGATGGACATCCTTCCATCCCTGCCATGCGTGACTCTTTCTGAGACAACAGTGCTGGTTTTTAACCCCTGCTGATGACTGCGCTGGGGAGGCCTGGGCTGCTCTGCTGCTCAGGAGAGCCAACACCTCAGGCTCACTGCAGCATATCTCAAATTGTCTCTTCCTGGGTGGCTGGATCTACACTTGCCAAGTTCTCCCACACCTCCCTAGCCCAACACCAGGAACCAAGCAGAGCCCCAAGAGGGATATATCCCTGACAGGAACCAAGCTTCCTCATTCCCAAGCCAAGAGGTGCTTGAATCAGCATCCTTTGGGCACAGATAGTGCCTGCGTATCTGAAACTCTTTGGGCAGAGTAAAGCACTGCCTGTAGCTCATGACAACATCAGTGCTGCCCACAGACGGAGACTTCAGGTGGTACCAGCAGCTTGGTACAATGTGAAAATGGCGTTAACAAACCAACAGCCACTCCTGCCCTGCTGTGGGCTGCTACAGCCCACGGCTTTCCCCTTTCCTTCCTGAAGCAGCAAGAGAGAACTGTCATCACAAGGACAGGATCTGCTGCTCTCGGGACACCCAATGCCCAGCCATTGCTCCACACAGAATTCCGCACCGGAGCGCAGCGTCTGCCCTGACTGCAGGGGCAAAGTGCTGCTCTGTAGTATGCCCTGAGCTTCCCCCCACAATGTGCATGACTTACATGCAATCTGCGATTTTAATGACCAGTTACTAGATCTTAAAATGCTTTTGCAATCATTCTCTCAGCTTTACTTCCCCGAATGATATGGTGGGAGTTGTCACATCACTGTTAACCCATTTTCCAAGTTAGTGGAATGTTGAGCATCAAACATTCTCATGGGAGCCCAACCCCACTGCTGTGCTACTATGCTGTGATGAGCCATAAGCCTCTTTTCAAATGCCTGTTCCTAAGAGCAGAGGGAAGTGACTAAATCGGTTTCTGAATTTGCATCAGCACTTTAAATCGTCTAGGCATCAAGACCCCCAATGCTCCATTTTCTCCATGCTCTGATGGAAAAGTCAGGGATAGAGGGATGCACATTATGAATGTTCTGCCCACAGGGGCCCCTCAGGTGAGTTATTTCCCACCGGGCTCGCTTCCTGTGCTGTCAGACCACTTCACACCTTAAACTAAAAATGGTCTTTTGAGAAACCTCCTGGGCAGTAACAGAAATGAGTGTGGATCCAGGGATGCCACAGAGAGCTAACAATTTCTTCTCTCATTTGAAAGCTAACCCCCTCAAATGCTCCAGAACTCGTCCTGGATGCAGACATGTACAAAGAATCTGTCACCAGGCTGTAGCCTTTACTGATGTCTATTTAAGAGTTTTTAGAAAACAGGAAGGTTTAGCTGCTCAGAAATGTCATCTGGAAATTTAATTATCTAATTCAGAGTTCTTCAATAACTGCCCAATTCCCATCAGATCAAGTGAGTGAGCACCTTCCCAAAGCTGAGCTCCACAGATACAGGTAAGCCACATAACTGAGAATATGGCTGGTTTCCTACAGGAAAAACACAAGACCAGATATATTTCACACAGTGTTATTCACACATTTTCATTTTGATTTTTACAGTATATACACGTGAACATTACATTATTCAAAACGAGCCACCTGGAGTCAAACCTAATCAAACTGGTCCGTAAACAATCTATATCAAAAAGCAATACTTGAGCAAAAAGTCTAGTGGTTCTACCCAAACCCTAAAGTAGTTGAAAGGAAATCCAGTGATTTTCATGTTCCTGGATAGAATTTGTGCACAAATGATCTCAGGAGAGCAAGTGGAAGATTATACTCAAGATATTGAAAGCACCAAGGATGACAGTTACAGGACTGTTTAAATTCAACCATGGCATGAGTGCTGCAGGGACAAAGTACTGGGACATTATCAGTTTCTGCCTGGACATCCCCGAAAGCCTGACGTACTGTCTTACATGTTGAAGGAATGTCGGCTCTGTGGATTATAACACACGGCACAGGTACACAGGGTAAAGATAGTCACTGAGGGGAATTGATGTGTCCAAGGAAGTGGCTCAGAAGTCATCCTTTGGGTGACTACGGGAAAGCTCTGGCTCCAATGACAGGGCTTGTACCTCCGGAGAGGAATTTTGTGAACTGCCATGCAAAAACTACTTGGCAATTAGAATTGTGCTTACTCAAAATAACAAGGCCTACTACTTCACTTCATGCAGACGCTGGAAGTAGGCCAGAAGAAACTTTCCCATTTGCCTATTAATGAGTTATCACTACCATTAGAAACGCAGCGCCTCAGATGTCTGCTTTAGTAACAGTTATGTAACCCTGGTATCAACAGTAACATGACAGAGTTCCTCATACAAGTTTATACCACTACTCTTTTCTTTCTCATGATCACACCCCTACCAAAACAGCCTTTTATTTGATCAATGCTCAAGATGTTGTTTCCAAGCTATCATGTTGATCAAAACTTTAGGTTAAACCATCCAAATGAACATTTTACACAAAATACTTACTTCAACAACATACAAAGCACTTTCTTTATCTTTCAGAAACTGAATATACAAAGTAAGCTTTTTCCAAAATATTTCCATAGGCAAAGGATTAAAAAGGATTTTAATTATACACATATGGTCACAATTCTGCCTTAAAAAGATCATTGGGAAATGTACATAAGGCCGCTTGTATATGTACATCATCTTTATGTTACTGTTACAATGTCATATGTCCAGAGAAAAAAAATCGACAGTATCATACATATTTGCTTTACGCTGGGAGAAGGCTATTCAAAAATACAGTACTCTTCTGTACAAAAAAATCATGCCACATTTATTAAGATGGAAGAAGCATTGGTTTCTGTGATAACCAAATATTTCAGTCCACTTCTTACTATGCTTATTTATCCCGATTTAAAATTTGAACAGATTGATTTCCCAAAGTGTCCATATGAACAGAATCAACAGCTATGTTATAAACAAAACATAATGTTTCTCACAATAGATAAAAAGAAAGCTGGTTCATATTTTTGAAACCATATAAAGATAGAATTTTAAAAAAATCACTCTTGATTTGCTGAAATAAATTTACATTATACAACACTATATGCCAGGGGGAAAGAAGGGAATGGGGATATGAATATACACTAAAATGCAAATTTTTGTCCCAAAAAGGAGTAAAACAAATTACATTTACAGCATGAAGGTTTACAAATGTACATCTGTACAACCAAGGTAAGCATCACTACTAAATTAGCAAGGCTTCGTAATAAACATCGAAACGAGAGATTTGTTTTTGAACTGTAAACTTACACCTATTAACTACACGTATACAATGCATATATTTATAGGAAGCAAAAAGCTATCTGAATATTTAATCAATCATGCTTAAATGTTGAGCTATCAAGTTTACTTTTCAGTGGCCCCTTCTCTTTATCATTACCTATTCTTCGCATCTACAGTGAGAAAGCAAAATAAATGCTCAACACTTTCAAATCCTTACAATTCTATATGCAAAATAAAAAAATACAAATCTCTACTCTTCCTGCATTGTAAAACTGACTGTAAAGTTAATACAGGGTTCACTCCTTTTCCAACAGAGTACTTTACTGAATGGAAGTACCACCATCATTTTAATCCCTCTACCTTGTACAACAATTAAATATATAAGTATATACAGCACTTTATTTTTAATACATCGCTAGAGAAAACCTTAGGGCACAATTTAAAAAATTCTGTATCCACAGCAAGTGCCAAAAACTAGTCTTTTAAAGTTTCCATTGTTTTGTTATTCCCTACTTTAATTTGCTGTGCCCTGTTTGTTATTTGGATAGGATGTTGTGAACCACCAAAATACAACTTAACTTTTCAACATGTTAAATAATGTTTATGCAGCTGATCAATTTTAATCTGGTATAAAAGACTTCACACAAAAGGGAAAAATAAGGATTAATTCTATATACAACTCTATAAACCTGTTGTGCTATGATGCTGGGTAGACCTACCAGATTGCAAGCCAGTGTATTAAAAGAATACTGTACTTTTTCCCTTTAAAAACTATTTCAGTGACTTTACAAGGTAAAAATTTACAAAATATGTGACAGCTATTTTGATACAATTACATCATATACAGGCATTCTGTGCTTTGCCAGCCATCCAATCTGATAGGTCTCCGGATCAGGGCTGGAGATATTTTTTCTTTTTTTTTAACAATTCACTCCCCAAAAATATACACAAGAATAAAAATTTTACAAATGGATGAACAAAGTCAATAAATAGATTTAAAAAAATCAGAACATTTAGAGTTAAGTTGTAGGTTTTGATAATTCACAATTTAATTTTTCTTCCATTTCTCTTTGTCTTTCACAGCATCCCATTTGGTGGTCCACCAATTGGCCCCAGATCAGCACTGTTCTTCAGGTAATACTTCTCCAGCTTGGCCAGAATGTGTTTGCCATAGGTGTATTTACGCAGAGTCGTGATGTGGGGTCGAATCTGTAATAAGAAACATGTTTGGTTTTTTTAACATGCATATTTTTAAGCAGAGGTGACCACACTTTGAAACAACTATGCAAAAAGATGCAAGAAGCCTATATTTCAAGGTTTTGGAAGTTTTTGGAAAGATGTAATACTGATGATTTTGACTCACCAAACAAATTATATACCTGTTGCCGGAGAGCCCTAGGCCCTTAAGGCAATAGCACTTTTCTCCGTGTCTGGATATTCTTAAGTAGAAATGTGCCTGTATGATAGGAAGTGTGGGAATCCCTTTTGGGAGAACTGCAGAATGGATTTATACCCACAACCAGAAAATAAAAAGAGAAACCTTTATTTCTTTTATTATATTAACAGTGATGACAGATACTACATTTTCCTGTTAAAAGTATTTTCACATAAAAGCTGGCACGAAGAGAGGATATGAAATCCAACTTTTGAAACTTTCCTTTTTTAGCTCAGTGCTCAGAGACCTGAATGTTTTCTGCTTTCTCAAGCTCCACTGAATGTCATGGTCATACATCAAGTTCTAGATTACAGAAGCGGTGAGCTTTACGTCTAGCAGAAAAACTCGCAGAGACAGTATTTCTGAATCACTCCAAGCATGCACACACATACCTTGTGCATTATGATCTTCCTCTGGGCGGGCTCGGCCATGTCGATCATCTTCTGCACGACGTAGTTGGCGTACTGGTCCTTCATCATGGTGTATAAGGCACTGTGAGGGCCGTCGTTCTGGCAGCACACCTCGTCGATCAGCAGGGCTCGCTCGGCACGCGACGCATGAGTCACGCACTTTTCTACCACGTTGCTGAAAAATAAGGCAAGTGCATGATGGCACTGGAGGAGTAACATTCTTTCAGGTAACCATTTTATGTTGATCTGGAAGTTTATCAGTTCTTCACGATTCCTAACGCCAGTAAAAAGCGTATCAAGTCCTCATTTCCGCATCTTTAATCTAATGACTGAGGAAGTTACAGGATTATATATCCCTATTATTTAACCCATGTGAAAACGTTATTTTCTGATACTTATTATTTTGTAAGAGAAACTTTTCCACTGGACCTACATAAGCATACTGGACTTCAGGCCACAGATGTGTTCTAGCACGTCTATTTTGCTTGTGGGCCCTTTGAAGACATAGCATAGAAAGCCAGATATGGGGCTTCCTGCTTTCTGAATAAATGAACTTTCCAGGAACATGCATACATCAGAGATTCCATCAAATGGTCTTTTGTAGAGCAAGTCTCCGACCTTATTTCAGAAGCTGGAAAGGCCATCAAAGCTTGTAACATAGCAAAATGATCCTGGTCCTAAATTTGTGCTTTAGAAATTAAGCAAGTTAGAGGATTATGAACAGTTCTGCTCAGGCAAAGAAAAATAAAATCCAGATAAACTAGTTTGCTAGCAATTTTCAAAACAAATGCTCCCATAGTGTCACAGTGCATTTCTGCTTCATTTTGATAACAAGGTCAGTCTCACTAAATCACCCAGAATTAATTCTGAGGTGTATTTTTCCTTAGCAAAAGGTACATAATCCGTGTTTCAGCAAAAAGCACAAAAGGATGAGTTTTAGATTCTCATTTCAGATATTTCAGAATAGTTCAGGCCTCTTACAGCAGTCTTTGAGACTTTCTAAGGTAGAAAATCATTGTCAGACTGACTACCACCTTTTAAAGCTAGCCTTGTTATACTTGCAAATTGCTAGGCTGGATTGAGAGTCAGCAAGTCCCAGCTGACTGTCATCAGCACATCACTCAAGTTCCAGCACAGCTTTTCACCTCTGGGCTCTGGGCATCCTCACACAACAACTTGAAACCTGCTCCCTGCACTTGCACAGAGTGAAGAAAAACCATCCCATAAGCACCTAGAATCTCCTTTGTTTCACTACAGAACAGCATTTGCCTCTTCTCCTCCCCAATCCTAGTATAAAAATACCACTACCATTCATCTCTATAAAAATATAAAATTTCAGGAGGCAAGATACACAGTAGAAAAAAAAACTGTATCATTTTTGTAACACAAGAAATAAATTAAATATTACAACTTTACAAGGTTAATGCATCTTTAATATATGAAAGTTGCACAATACCTGGCAAATTTGTGCTGACTCAGAGCTAGAACTTTTCCTCTAATTTCTGAAACGATTTTGCTCTTGTCTTCAGGACGACCATGCTCCAGTACATGTTGAATAACATAATTTCCATATTGATCCTGAAAATAAGATGACTTCAATTTTCTTTTGTGTTCATACAAAGTAATAAATACAGACAGCTTTTTTACATGAGCATAACGTTTGAAATTACTATTTGCATGGATGTAATGAAAATACAGTAACATCAACATTACAGAAGCAAAGTGAAGCAAGAAATACTGCATCAAGAATTACTTAATGGACCACAAATTTTATATGAAAAATGTAAATAATCTGTAAAACCAGTGTTTTGCTAGAGTATCTTTTATCCTTTTAAAGAAAGAAGTCCTCAAATTTAAGATCATACTTTTTTAACAGCTGTAATATTCCCCTGAACACCAAGCTACAGTCAAAAGTGTAAGAAAAAGGCTTTTTATATCTTCTTTGCCTCCCAACTTCCAAATTCATTTTCATTAAAACTATGGAAGGAAAGAAAAACAAAAAATCAATGTCTACAAAACTAAATAGTGGCAAATGCATTTAAACTAGGATACAGGAGTAAATTACAGTAGAAAAAACTCTAAAGTGCATTCAAAATGAGTGTACATGCACTAACCTGCACTAGCTGTTCTGTGTGTTGATGCAATTCTTCTAAGATTGGCAAAGTTTGCTCAGCAGTGCAGTGCTCCAGAATACGCTGAATTACTCTACAACCATATGGATGAGTTGAAAGTACAAATACCTTGAAAACAGGATTGCAAACTAAAGTTAAACCAACTGAAGTTCACATCTATAGCAGTATTATGGTTCAAAATGGAACTGACTATACCAAGTACTATTAAAAGAAGTTTTGCATGCAGAGATCAGAATTCCATTTCCAGCAGAAGTCAGAAAAAGATGAAAAAGCAGGTTTTTGTGTGTCAAGGACTCCAGAAACCATAAAATGAAGAACCTGAGTATACATTAGAATGTTTCAGGCCTACACAGATGCAGATGAAAGCCTGGAAGTATGGCGCTTAGTTAGGTGCTGTTTAAGCTTTCAAGCTTTCCTTTCTACCTAATTTTCAAATTTTAACACTTTGACACTTATAAAAAGGAATTCAATAATGGTGGCTGATTTTCATCCATTTTATGTTCCAGCACACACAACAGGCTCCCAGTTACAAAGTTTGTAAATAACTAATCAAAACATACAGCCAAATCTTGCTTATTCCTTCTACTTACTTCTCCAGAAGCTAGGTTTGTGGTTTGGGAATTAATTCCAAAAACTTTAGTGTTGGTCAGGGCTGAACACAGACTCCTGTATGATTAGGCATCAACCCAAATGATGCAGGCAGGAGAAAATGATATGTACTGTTACTTGATATCACATAAGTGTGTCATTTTTCATTTGCCACTTCATATTAGCAAATATTTTCTATATGTAATTACTTGGTGCTTAGGATGGATGTTCGGTAAATAAACACACTCACACTTTAGTCAAAGGGCTCTATTTACAGTTTAGAAAATGCATCTCATGTACCTCATACACACTTTTTGATGTAAAAAGATCCAACCCTGGAAACCTCAGTATGCAATTTACTATGTACAACAATAATTCAGGTATTGCTGTTGTGTAAAATGAGAAAGATATTGTAGATTTTAGTAGGAAATACATTTGGCCATCCATTAAAGTAAAATTTAGTTATATAGCCAAGTTAATAAGATTTTTACAATTCTACTCAAGACTATAAAAGTACACGCTTGTCTCAGAGGATTAAAATGTTATTTAGCTGCAACATATTCACTAGCCTGCAGCAAAATATCAATCTTATAGCAATAACTTTTTTTGGAAATGAAACAAAAACCCCAATCTGAAGTAAACAAATATGACCTCCCTCTTCACTCAACACTAGCCCATATGTAGGGAACAGATTAGTGTATTTCAGCACAGTTCCTTAAGGACTGGCATTCACTGGGAAACACTAAAAGATACACAAGTAACACAAGCAGCAGGAGAGGAAAATGTAATTTTTAAAGAAAAATATATGCACATACTTTATTATTATATAAAAAATGGCCCTGTCAAAAGTTGTGAAGGAAATGGAGTTATCACAAAACATAAACATGGGCACGCAAAGTCCCTTGTATGTATTTATATTATATCCCCTGGGTGTATTTATAATACATCCAAACAAATCTTTCTAGAGCCTCCTCTGCAACGAATTCATCCTTTTACAGCATGTTAACTGTCTCTCCAACAGCTTTTCCATTTCATCATCCCCGTTTTCATTCTACTTAAAACAAGCTGAGTGCAAAGTGCCAAATGCTATCCTGTAAATGTAAATAATGGACAAAGACCTCCAAATCTTTTTCTGTAAAATCTAAGCAACCTGCAAGGAGGAAATGAACCATTGACACTACCTGTCCTTTGAATGCATCAATGATGAACTGGAGCGACTGGGGCTGAACACACTCAATGCATTTTTGTACAACATGGTTTCCATTTTGATCTTTCACGCATTTCAGAACATGGCCATCCAGCTCTTTCACCATTTCATTCTGGAAAAACAAAGATTATCCTTGTCTTTATGAAGATATTTCCCCCTCCCCCCTTAAAAATTTCATTTCATTGGGGAAATATTTCATTTCATGGGGAAAAATTTCATTTCATTCTGACTCCAATCTTCATATTCACTGGTGTTAACTGTGTACCTCAGCATTTAGACAACTATTTTAGCCCCTAGGATATTTCAGGATAAAGGGAATAATCAGCACTTTAATCAAGTAAAAAGATGGATACAATAAAAATAAATAAATAAAATCAAAAAAAGCATTGCTCTAACTTACAATTACCTGCTGGTCAGGTGAGATTGATTCGAGTGCTTTCTGGATAACACGACAGCCATACATCTGGAGGGCCAATGGCAGAACATGACCACGGATGCGTGTTGCTAGGGCTAACTTTTGATCCAGGCTTCCAAACTAAAAGAAAATAAACATGCTATTAATAAATGAAGACATATTGCAGCATGCTGGAATTTACACATCAGAGTAAGTATTTTCAAGATGTACATCACTGTAATATTTGAATAATTTTTCACTTTGTATTTTTGGTGAATACATTTACCAGAAGCTTTTCTTTTCTAAATGCAACATTTTGTAATATTCCACATCCAGTCACATACCCGCTATCAAATGCATGACCTTGAAAGACAACAGAAGAAATCAATATAGTTTATATTTGTCTGTCTGTAGAAATATTTAAGTGCAATAAACCACTTTTTAAAATAAATTATACCAGGCAAATTGATCACAGGTCACTGTTATGTATGAATCCAAATCAGATTTTCCCTGCTATCTCAAAACTTGTATTCTGTCAGTGTATCTCCTAAGAAAGAGAGGACACAGAATTGACCACCTGGAAAATCAGCTGGTGGCACAGCAATATTCCTGCAGCATTGCTGAGAATTGTCAAACTCCACACCTGTAGTCAGCTCTGAAGACAGCTCAACCAACTTCATCTGCCTATTTAAACAGTGAACTGAGGTTCCCTACAACATGTAAGGCCATGTGCACTTTTTTCTTGAGAACTGTTCTGCAGAATTAAGATGAAAACACTCAACTGACAATGATTAACTGTGTATTCATCCAACTTAATGTTATGGAAAAACCAGCAAATGATGACCCTTGAGCAAAATCAAGATCTTGCATATCAGACGGCAGTGATACTTTTCAGCAGATATTTTGATTGGTTAAAAAAAAAAGGCAAAAAAAGCAAGCACATAATTTCATAGGCTACTCCTTAAAAACCACATTCTAGTTCACAACAAGTATCTTACTCCTTACTGGACATTTTCCAGCTTCACCTTCTATCCACTTAGATACTTTGATAAGGCCCTTTATTTAAAGTACACTATACTAAATACCTTTACTACATATAATTTTACCCAGGACACAGGTATTATTTTTTCCTCTCTCTGCAAGCCATATCTTTTAATTCTTTGATAAGACCTTTTTTTTAAACCACATAGTTTTTAAGAGAAAATAAATCTGTTTTAAATACTAGTTGCAGTAATATTGCATGTATCTTATGACAGATACCCCTTACTCAAAATTCTTCTGCCTCAATACATTTTATCGGAGTTTCCTCATACACAGCACTGGATGAAGTTCACACAGCTGTTTGAGTGCAAGGGTGTTTTCCAGACCCATTCTGTACCGTGATGCAGTAACCAATAAAAAGTATCTTTCAAGTATTTATGCTGTCTTTCATCTGCTGAAAGTCTAAGTTCTGCTAAGAGGCTTGTGAAGCCTGAGTGCGCAGCCTGTGCATTCACCAGTGTTCACCACCACGTGCACCTCCAGAGTAAGCAGAAACTGTGCCCAATGACAAAAACCACTGGATACAGAAAACACATATGCAGAGTTACACACTTGGGTTCTGTGGAAGTAATGTAGAATTCTGCTATGATGTTATGAAAAAAACCAGTTTAATTTAATCAGACTTACATCATTTCATTTGCATGTCCATCCATACACTTAGTGCTATGCTTACCTCAAAGAACTTCTGTATTACATAGTTTCCAAACACATCAGTCATCAATTGATAGGCTGCTTGCAGTATCTCATTAAATACCATCTGGCGCTCAGCTGGAGTAGCTCGCTCCAGCTTTTGCTGTATAAATCTAAGTGCAAAAAAAGGTACATTATGCTTTGCATCAACAACAGGAAAACCTCTCAAACACTGTTTCAATGAGACACCTCAAAACTCTAAAGAAAGCAGTCAACATTTATAAAATTTATTAAAATGAAAGTAGTGCCCTTGCATATAAAAGGATACATTTTAGTAAAATTAAGACTTAAAAACTTCCATTTGAAAAGCATTAAAGATGAAAAGAATAACAGTAACTAAGTACCTGATGATGTACTGACAAAAAAATAGTTTTGCATTCCAGATGCCACATATTTTGTTTTCTTAATCAACACTTTTTTGATACCTAAATACTAGAGTTTACAAGACTAGTTACGAAGCTATTTCTACACTGAGAACTTCTACAGGCAGCTAAATTAATACTGCTTTTACAATGAAATTTCCTGAAGAAGGTCAGCCTAAGAGTATGTGCTCCAATTAATGGCATGCTTTGAATTAAGATGACTAGCACCTCATTCATATGTTTGATGCTAATAAAACAATATCAAAGCAGTAAAATATTACTAACTATTCTTCTAACAATTACCTAGAACCATGCTGGTCTTGGGAAAATTCAACAATATGTCCAACAAGGTCCCTTAGTTGAAGATTAGGGAAACGATTGTTTCTGAAATCTTCCAGCAAGCGGCTGCGTCCCGAAGGCATAATGTCAGACCTACTGTAGCGGAGGCGCGAAGGAGGGAAGAGCTGGCTGGTGGAGCTAAAGAGACTCGAGGTGCTCGCCGCACTGCGATACTTGGCTTCGGCTCCGGGGGCTGCAGAAATATAGCGACCACTACCATTTGTCAGTCCTCCTACAAGGAAGCAGTTCTGTCAGTGAGAGCCGGAAGGAAAGGAAGCAACAGCAAAACAGCAAGTGTACTAAAACTACGGATACACCCTGGAGCCAAAGAAAACAAAACTGTTGTCTTGTTATTTATATTTACCTCATTATGGTTGGAGGAGTTAGATAGCTTTGTCTTGCAATAAATAAAACCATTCTCCTCCTCATTTTTATTTTATGTGAAGGGCACCAGGAAAAGAAATATCATTAGAAGAATATATCAAGGCAGGTGAAGTGAGCACCCATTCAGTTTTACAGAAACTTTAGAAATGGGTGGACCTGAAGCTTAGTGGGCAGATTTCCACTTCACACAAGTCATACTGGCTTATACCCTTGTTAGTAATCTTGAAGTTAGCCAATTGTGTAAAAACAGACCATGAAATCTGAACTACCCTTCAGTCCCTACTGAGATACATTTCCAACTTACAGTGTATTAAGGGCATTTTTGAGGAGGCACATGTCATGCTGTACCTGTCATGCTGTACCTCTCCTGCAGGTTATTTGATGACTTCAGCATCCCAAGCTTTCAATCTGGTACCTCTTCTAAGCATTTTATATGTCAAATTTCAAACCAGGTAACTAAGAATGCTCTACTTAATTCTCAAACAACCACAGATACATCAAACTGAAGTTCCCTTTAGAAACATGAAGTCCTTTCCTCGCTGCACCAACACTCACTGCTCTCACTAACACTTCATCTTTCCTTACTTTCTAAGAACTGAGTTGCCTTCCTATGTCTACGTCATACTCCTTTTTGCTAGTGATTCCACCTACAGCTCTTGTCACCCCACAGTCCTGTGCATTTCTCCTCACACTCTGCTCCCTGATCAGTTCCTGTCACTCTAAACTTCTCTGGCAGGCCTGTCCCTTCCACTTTACAATGGTCAGCAATTGTCATAAAGAGCATGCAAAGCATCTTTCCCAACTGCAGTATCACTTTCTAGAGGGATACTCTTACTATACTACAAGCAGAAAAATTCTAAGACAATTCTCACACAGAAACCTCAATTCTACCACTAAAGCCTAACAAATCAAACAAAAAACCAAATCCAAACACTCCCTAAAAGCATTGAGTATGAATTGGAAAAGGACAGCATTTTGTTTTCCTGTCTAGAAAGTGACATCGTAACTGAAGCCCTTTCAAAGTCAACAAAGTAAATATCTACATTTGAATTTAAAATAAATTGCAGTACGTGCTGTTTGAATGGTGCTCTATTACAAATCTAATTTTAAAAAAAAGGAAAAAAAAAGAATAAAAAAAACAGCTGACTGTGCCCCAGCCAAGCCTTCTTTTGGATCCAAGTATTTATAAGGCCAGGCAACAACAGTGTTACGGTGGACTGGCATTATACTAATGGTAAAGTTATCTTTCTCAAAAGGTCAAATTCCGGTACCAGAATCTGAGATGTTAGTGCTCTGCAAGACACATCAAGCATCACATTTACTGCACTGTATGGTATTATGCCCTAGAATAGAAATAATTCATATTTATTTTATAATTAGTTTTCAAAATTCTGTGATAAGCATCAATAAATATTTTATGCCCCACAACACCTTTTAAAAACGACTAGGTTTTCTTTCAAATTAAACCTTCTTAATTCTTTACGGTCAGGAAAATAAAATTTTTGTAACTATAATTTTTAGTTTCCCTTTAGTTCCACAAACACTATTTCCAGAAAAGAACTGACAGCAACATGGTACTAACAACTAAAAGGAAAAAAAACCCCCAACATTCTGCAGGTGAAGCAGTATGCAGAGTAATGCTCTACCGTAATTTCTCCTCTAGGAATGGCCTTTTAAAGAACAAAAAAGTTATGCAGCTGAAACGATGGTATTTCTCATCTGGACTACGTAAATACATGAGTGCAATGCTGGCTCCCCTGCACATGCTGTGCAGTAACACTATTTAGTATCACGAGAGGGCACCAGAGCCCATTTGAAAGGAAGCTATGGGCTACTTTCCTGTTGCAGCATCTCTAGTGCTCCACTGATCACATGCTCAATTCTGTGCCAGAAACTAATAGGGCAGTTTTGATCATATGCTCACAGTTAACACGTACGGTCATAGAATTGCACATGTGAATCAGGAATTGTTTCAGCTTTTTTTTTTTTTTAAACTGAGCCTTCATCTCCATAAATTAAATGCAACAATTTATCCAGCAACTAAAACAGAAATTAAGAAAATGGTAGCTTTTAACAAATATGCTATGTATGTTAAATATACATTTCCTGCTCAAAATTACCAAGACTTTTTTCTGTCTAATTTGAGAACCATCACTTTTTAAGACTTGTAAGACAACTATGCTGCAACTGGGAGGCTCCTGTCTAGCCTGTGAAACTATCTCAGACAATCATGTTAAGGAGGACAATAATACAGGAAGGCTGAAAGCACATCCACTGTGCCAAGAAGAACCTGTGGTACTTAAAAGCACACAGAAAGCAGAACCTTGTAAAACACTGGACACTATTATAAAAAAGAATAATTTAATAACTAATTATCTTTTATTCTCACATAACCTTTTATTACAGCAATGTTATGGCTCAGTGGCAACCCTGCAGATTCTAAAAACAGTAAAACTCCCAAAATAAAAGAATATTGTCTTAGGTACTTATTACATGCGTACATACTTGTGAGTACCATGGCCTATTTTCTTCTCCAAACTAGAAAGGAACAGCCTAGGTCTTGTAAGTTATTTGGGGAACATACCCTACTGAATAAAGCACTGAAAAATTAAAGTACTTATTAGACATCAGTATAGCCACACAATTCAAAACTCTTGGGGAATGAAGTGTGCAGGTCCTTCTTTGGATAATCAATTATCATTTCTGATCTCATAAAACAAAGATCTCAAAAACACTGAGTAATATTAAGTTGTTTTACAGTTTAATTGAACCTAAATCCCCGTGGCTAATCCACAGGGAAGAAAAGGCACAGAGATATAAAGGAGATGTAGATCACCTAAAACAAAGCCTAAGTAAGTTTCAAGGACACAAAGCATGTTAAATTACTGACTCCTTAACATAGGTAGCATTTAATGTTAAGGAGAATATGAAAAAACATTAAAAACTAGATCTACGCACATTTATTTTGATAACAGTAGTCTGTTAGTATTCTTCAAAGTATTTTTTCAATTATTTCTAATGAAGACAGAAAAGATCTACTGCATAGTAACTTATTTACATGTGTCAACAGTATTTTCTAGTAACACACATAAATGTACAAAAATGCTTTAAACTTAAATTCTATAAAGTATTCGTTCATCTGTAAAAACATAGCTTCATCTCATCCTCAGCTAAAAGTTTCATTCTCATATGGAAAACAGAATTACACATATCTACGTATATTTTAGGAATCAATGCAAGTGTTTATTATGCCTGGTTTACTGCAGCCCTACAGAGTAGGGACACAGCAGAGGCAATGCAAAGCTCCCCACCCTGCCTTGCAAAGGGGCCTTTATTCTTCTTTATTCTCTCTATTCTTTATTCTGGCCCAGAATAACCATCTCTGAAGGTAAAACATCAATCTGAACTGCTAACATGCTTCGCTTGCAACACACAAAAAATAATTACCTCCAAAAGCCCAGGTTTTGAAAATCCTACTCTACACCAAAACTCTACTCTTAAAATGCTGCAATGTACCATCAAACAGGGTAAGAACTACCAATCTAAAAGGATTTTTTGTGACATTGGAAAAACACTTCCTCCTGCAGTTCCTTGTACTTGGGAGTGAAAGGGTAGTTCAAATTCATGACCTTACTGCTCAAACTGATTACAGCAAAGAAGCAGTTACAGACAACTGACAAATCCCTTCAAATACAGGAAAACTTACACTAGCACAAAGTCATTAGCACATCCCTATTTTAGGATGTTGGATAAAAGTTGGAGAGAAGAGACAAAAACAATAAAATATCACAAATTTCTTGTAAAAGGAAAATTGTTCTTTTAAGCTACAAATTGCAGCAGTGTCTGACAAAGGGGTTATAAAACCATGCACCCTTTCCCAGTGTTGTGCTCTAGATTCTGGTGGCTGAAACAGGAGCAACTGAGTTTGATGCCCATTTTAAAACAGGAGTTAAACTTAGCTGAACCTGTTGATACAAGCAGGCAGGACAAGTTTGGAAGGTGGAGGGAGAGCTGCATTTGACAGGCATTATCAGAATATCAATGGAAACTGCATGCAGACATGAACTTACAATGTTGTTCTACTCTGAAAAGTGACTACATGATAACCATACCCTTCTTAAAATACCCTCCCTGTTGATTTTAAGTATAACTTCTCATTTGGTGAGGAAGCTTTGACTTTTTTATTTTTCTTTTTTGTATGTGAGAACATAACATGCTTCCAAGAGTGGTTGATGAACACACCAGAATAAATATAACAAGGCAGACAATTAACTGCAGAAATAGTCTTAAACTCTGAGATGGTGCACTTTGAATGGAACTGTGCAAAAACATGGCACAGGGTAGAAAGGCTAAAAAAATTACTGCATTTTTCTGCATTTTTTTGTGAAAGCAATTATCCAAAAGACCTCCATTTCCAAATTTCAGGCTGATTTTGCAATGTAGCAAAAAGTTTATCAGTAATCAAGGTCCACTTCACTTGGTAGATGAAGTGGACACATGAAAGCAAACAAGGTTTTGTCAATTTTCAGAGTACAACTGTATGTTCTGGCTGTTACACACTGATCTAGTACATGATTTTAACAAGCTATTAGGCTTAGTTCACACTGCCAAACAGTTCAAAATGGGTCAAAGTCAGTATTTAACAATTTCTGCTAATAGAGGAAATCCTCTATACTGATCACAGCCTACTTTCTCAGAACCGAAAAAAAAGTCTTTTAACATTTATCAAAAGTGAAACAAACAAAACTTTGAATGTTTTAAATTTTAGATAATGCCTTCCAAAATTTGGTTTAAGTATAGTTTTCAGCAATATGAAAACTATGGTGAGAGTACTTTGAAAAGGAAGAAAGAAAAAGATTTCCATGATAACCCCATTGTCAGATGTTCAGAACTTTCTCAAAAGCCTCCATTTGGGCTGAAACTTTCCATGCTTGGTCTCAGCCCAAAGGTGCACTTTGTAGACCTGAAAAAGGAAAAAAGGTAAGTAAAAAAAAATAAAACGTGCTGAAACATCCCCTTGCCCAGTTTTACTTTGGGTATTCAGCACTTAACCTTGAAGGGGATACTGTACTGCAAATGTAATATATTTTAATTATTTAACCTTGTTACACAAATCACTCACACATTTCTCACTTAAGGTGTATTCTGGTAGGCATTTTAAAAATTTTTTTCCTGTTTTATTTTCACTAAGAGAAGCATAGAGGATTAGGCTGCCTATTGCAAGCATGGAACTGTGCAATGAATAGTTACTGGAGCAACAGGCAACTCAATCTTGAATTATATCCAGTTTTACTGTATGACTTTAGCATCCAAATTAAATGACCGCAAATATTTGCAGCAGAAAAGAAAAAAATATTAGGAAACCTCAGGTTAGAGGCATTATTTTCTAAATGTACTGTATTACTCTGTTGGGATTTCTTTAGATTTTTAATTTATTTTACATTTTTCTTATAGAAAGGTTGAGCTCCCATGTCATCTAACTAGCCATAAAAACATTTAAGGAATTATTATCAGCATTCCTTAAAAAAATATATCTGATAACAGAGAGCCACCACTGACAATGCCTTTGCTACTTCTTTGACAAATGTCTTTTTTTTTTTTCCTTCCACCAGCTTGGTGATAAACTATGGTCTTCCTGGCAAAGTATCTGGGCCATGAGGTTGACTGATTCAAAAATCACCTTTCAATACATTTTACATTGAGAACACTGCTCACTTTTCTACTTTATCATGGCAAAGGGCATTAATGAAAGTCACTTCACTGTTAAACACATCTCTAAAATGTCCTTAAAGTGGTAACACATTGAAGGAGAAACAAAAATAATACACCTTTGCTTGTCATACTGTGGAAACGTAATAGAAAAAGGACCAATAATTCTTACTGGGCTCTCTACTGGGCTTCTGCAAGGGAAGAAAAATCAGTTGTTGGCGCGATACTGCCAAAAGCTGAGTGCCCTCCACTGTCAAATCAATGAGCATCTGAACGTGCTCTTCACCTTTCAGGAATGGCCCCTCTTCATTACAAAACTGTTTAACAGCAAAGGTAATGTGACATCTCTTACGCAACATATATTTTACACATAGAAATACATACACACATACAAACAAAAAGTGTTTTTTTGGTTTTTTGTTTTTGTTTTTTTTACCTAAATGCAAACTGGATGAGGATCCATGTGATGAAAGTGATGGCGGTGGCGTAAGTGAATGTCCTGGCGTTTGGCTTGGCAGAGGCATGCCTATTGGACTTGGAGAGGAGGAAAATCCCAGACTATTGTAAAATGGCTGCCCTATGGGTGCTAGGCTGCTACTAGATCTTTTGTACAAGTCAGAGCTAGTAGATAGAGAATCTCTCCTTGTGGCACTACTACTTGCAGAACTGCCAACTGAAGAAGAAATAAAAAGACCCTAATTACACAGTGTCAACTGAATAAAACCTATCCCCAACTACAGCTGGGCAACAACAGATGCGATCACAATAATTACAGCAATCGTTATGACAAAGACAATTACTGTGATAACCACACATGCTTTTAAGTAAATCTAAGTGGGTATAAACACACCACTGGCAAGTAATTTCACCAACGTCCATGTCTTTCAACATTTCACACTAGACTTCTCACAGTAATATTGCAGTACTCTGTTTTAAATGCCTGGCTTCAGGCTTTGGGACAAATACTGAATTTATAAGATTAGATTACACTGTCATTTTATAGAATGAATGATTCTAAAAATATTGCCACTAAATTATTTGATAATTTTTTTTCCACCATAAATTATTAGTCAGACAGTGACACTCATTTCAGGAAAATTCTAAAGGCAATAAGTTGTTGTTTAAGGGTTCACAAAGTAATTTATATTGCTGTTCAGTTGTTTCTGAACTCCCTCATTTGTGAACCCCTCACCTGTAGGAACCAAATGACTACTTAAAATTCCCTGTGAGAATTATGGCTCTCAAAGAAGTGTTTTAAAAAGATATTATAAAGAGGGAATAGGCCAAGAAGAAGATGAGAAGCAAAGCAGAGATAGGAAAATTAGGTGAGAAATTAAAAATGTGATTTTACTGCTATCAGTGTTTCTGAAAGTCAAATTAGACTAGAGGCATTGGATAACAGTGTATTAGTGAAGGACTGGTTATCCTGCACAGCATCATTCAGCAGGGCGATGAGCAGTCTAGGACAAATTAGGAGAACAATAAAAAGTTTTTAAAAATGTTAAATTCTAGTATCTGCTGCATACTAGTGAAATATTTAACTAGAGTGCCTGTTTTAAACACTGGAACATTACTATACTCATGAACCAAACCAAAATTATGGATATTTTAAAATAACAAACATCTTTCTTAAGCTGAATTTAGAAAATTGATTACTGCTATTGACTACTTCAGCTTAAAAAGGAAAGGTCAGAATTTGTATTTCCATAACATTTGTCCTTTTCAAGTACATTCCTATTAAAGCTGGCAGCATGGACCAATACAAAGGTCGCTTGAAACTTCACATTTTAAGCCACTAATTTATTTTCTCGTAACATTAACAACTTGGCTAATATTTTTCATGGCAGGAACTTGCTTGAACAAAATTTATAAAAGAACTTCTGTCTAAACACTGCCATTTCAGAAATACTGGCAAAGAAAGGTGCTTTATTCTTACCAAAATAAACTAGCTACCTCTTTGAAAAGTTAATGTACTCAGACCAAACATGCCAGCAACAGTAGACCTCCCTTTTCACACTCCTAAAAATCATTGCAAAATCAGTTCATCCAAGTTCAGCACAGATCTGCTACAGACTCATAGCTGAAAACGTAAACTCCTGACCATAAACAGAACATCAGAGATGGCTGATTAAGGTTATGCCTCCAATTGAACTTCAGTGTGCCATGTCAAAAACAGACTCTGAAACTGCTGTCCAAGATTCCACCTTGTGTTAGAAGGACCCATGAAGCAATGTGGAAGTTTTCTATTTCAAGTGCAGGGGAGACAAAAGCCAAACACAAGAAGTAGACTAGGGAGGAGAGAAAGAGGGAAAAAAAAGGAAATCAGGAGGAAGAGAAAGGTCAGACAAAGGAGTCAACAAAGAGACTGCAAGAAAAACTGGCAAGCACATTCAGTGAGACTGAGGATGAGAAGAATGCAGATCTGAAGAGAAGTTAGGCTGTAGAAGGTATATGTGACTGTGGGGTAAAAAGACTGGAATAGTAAGCTGATGATGGGAACATCACACAGTACAAGTAGAAACAGAAACATACTTAGGAGGGGGAGGGAAGCAGGAGAGAAATGTTGCCTGGAAACTGGGAAGGAAGACATACTAGAGGAGAAGCCAGAAGGAAAAGATACTGGACTAACTAGGCAAGGAGATTGAGAATAAGAAACCAGAAGAGCAAATTAAGGCAATAGTTGAAAGAAATCTCAAGCTTGGAGACCAGCTCTACAGGCTCTGGCTCAGTGAACCATATAAATGTTAATAGAATACTACACAATGGATTGTTATTTTTCCATCTTTCAGGGTTTCCTACTCAGCTAAATTACTGCAGCTTAACAAGTTACCATGAACCAGCTGAGCTGCATTTTCACACACACAAGCAAAGCTCACAAAACCCAGAAGATAATTTGCATTAGCTTACTCCTCTTCCCCCCCCTCTGAGCTAAAGCAGTTTCTTTACAGTTGTTACAAGCCAGGAGAAGGCATCTGGAAAGCTGCCATAGCTGATCTACTTCTTGGCTACCTGTTAAGCTGCAGTAACTTATCATCATGTACCTAAACCTTTAAAATGGAGTATGAATAACTTCATTATAAAACAACAGAGACTGTAAGTACATACAGTCATTTATATGGTACGTTTGTTGCTTTCAGTTGTTACTTTGTTTAGGCATTCAAGCTAGAACATGCTCACCTTTGCATTTTTTGCAGCTATTTTTTCCCCTGCAAAAACTGAAAATGCAAGAGCAAAACGTGTTCTGCCATCTATCAGGTCTTCATGGCTATATTTTAACAGAAATTAAACCTTTTCAACACACTGTTGGGAGTTACGAAGAGGCTGAAACCTTGGCAGATAAAAAATAAAACTTTTTTTCATTTTGCCTCCATATGCATGAATACCATTTTGTTTAAGTGCTCATCTGTGTAATTCAATTCATATATGTATACAGGTCAGAACACTAAAAAATAAATAAATAACCAGGAAGCATTTTTTAAAGTGGCTATGAGGGCAAGTACCATTTATACTTGGCAGAAGGGCACTTTCAATATACTTTTATTCTAATAATACTACTACAAATATTTCAGGTTTAGATAGCACCTTTCATCAGCACTTCTCAAACTGCAAAAGCATAGGGTTCCTGCTTCCCTGTGCAAACTACCATGCTAATTAAATCACCCTGGATACTGCTGCAAGATTTCAGCATGTGCTCTCTTCTCTGTGCTGAGGGCTTTGGACAAAGCTCTGGAACTGACCTTTGCTACAAGAAAAAGGCTTAATCTCCTGTGCCAGAAAAAGCTATGCTGATTTTCTTAAGTAGATACGCAACTAAAATTTGTGTTCTATGGAGGTTTTTCAGATAATGCTGGATAAAAACTTTTATGACTTAAATATGTTTGTTCTATCTAGAGACCTTAAATAGGTGCACTGTATTAAATGTATATATTTATTGTCACTATCTACCAATGTAATGAAACTGTACCTAGAGTGAAACACAGCTGCTAAGGATCCACTGAAACCCTACAAGTAGCTCAGGACAAGTTATATTTCGTAATATATACTTGGATAGTACTATTTTGTAAATAAGATTTACTTGCTGCACTTTAAGGAAAACTAAGAAAACCTACACTACTGAGCAGCCTCATTTTTTTAACTGAACGTGAGATGTTTTGAGGCTTCTCTTTAAAATCAAATATTGGACAGGATCAGTGTAAAAACCTGATTTTGGACTTCCTAGCATTAGTTCTGTTCAAGTAAATAAGTTTTCTGATTATTTTATGAAAAACAACACTGAGAAAAACTCTGTGTTGGTATGCAGTATATTTGATGTCACTAGTCACACTTAGTTACCAAATAACAACTACCATGTCTTAACACTGAAGGGTGTGTTTTTCCTTCTGTTTTTTCTCCCCCATATATTAATCCATCTTGCAATAATTTTTTTTAAAAATTACTTTCTTTAGGGCTAATTTTCCTTAATTTTGAAAAGAATATTGTTAGAGCACATACAATTCCCCCAATTTCTACCCGTCTGCAAGATACGTAAGATTAAACATGCTCCACTGATTCCATTAAAATAATATTAGTAATAAGAAGCAATTCAGTGCTGCAAACTTAGATATTAATAGCAAAAGGAAATATTCTTTAAAAAAATTTTTCTCTTGCCTTACTAAAACTGAATCTAAAATATAAGAAAACCTACCTTGCATGTTTAAAAACTGCGTGAATATGCAATTTCTGCTTTAGAGCAGAAACACAATAGAATTCTACGAACAGATTAATAATATTTAGGAGCATCTGTTGAAATAATTAAAGGCCCCAAACATGCACAGAGCTTTTTAGGCTTAACTATATCTAGGATTAAACCTGCTAGAGTTAACAAGGACTATTCTTGGGTATGAAGTATTTTTGTTTTATAAATCCTTTAAAAATGTTATGGAAACAAGCACTTCCAAATTAGATCAAATTTAGAAAGTCATATGCTATTCAATTTTTTTGGAAAAAATAGTAATTTTTCTGATATGAAAATTACAACAAAAGAATGCATATCTTCAATATCATCAATTGTTACTTTAACCACACAATGAAGACTTCCTTGAAAACAAAAGCAGCTTACTGAAAAACAGTAACAAACTTCTGGGGCAGAGTACAGTGATCAGTATGGAAAAGTATTTTGGAAATACCTGTGACTACAGGATATTGTTCAAAAATGCATCTTGTATACAGAACCCAAGTGAATTTTAAAAACTCTTTTCATTACGGTATATTTTGTTTTAAACTTGAACAACCTATTTTTGCATTCTTTTTAGAAATGTATGTGAATATATGATGCCCGATACAGATACACTTTTCTGTTTAACACAAAAATCTCACAGAATGTCCTCACTATATTAACAACCTACCTGATGAGCCAAATCCACCAAGTGCAGAGCCGATAGCTGCTCCTAAAGAGCTGCTACTTCCAAAGCCAAGAGATGTGCTTCCTGGTTGGCCAGGACCATGTGAAAAAAGGGAACTGCTCTGGGAGTTATTGGTCAAAGAGTTACTGCCATAAAATGAATTGGATTGTAGGCTACTATTTGTTTGCTGTTGCTGTTGTTGTGGCTGGGCACCAAGTGGCCGAAATAGACCGTTCGTGGCTCCCGCGAGATTGTTTGCTGTTCCTCCAGCTGAAGCAGCTGCAGCTGTAAAACACATGTTTTCAATCATAATTACTCTCTCGAACATTTCTGACTGAAAATGGACTATTCAGAACTAAATTGTATTTTCTTGAAGCCATCTTAAAACAAGCAGAAATTCACATATTAAAGGACTAAGAGACTTAACAGTGTTACACAATCTTAATTACTCAAGGAAAAAAAGTGAAGACAGCACATGTTTTAAGCTAATCAAGGCTGCAGAATTGTTAATGTAATTGAGGGAATTTTCAGTGCAAACATATAAGACATTACTGTTTATTGAACTTTTTATATCCAAAGTTGCAGTAGCAGAGTTGCAGCTAAGAGTCATTCAAAGACATCTTCAGCTACTGTCAGAAGTGAGTTCTGCATAGAAAAAGAAGCTTACAGATTAACTTAAAATCTGATTTTCTGAACAGATTAAGTTAATTAATCCATGGTTAGCATTTTGGATTTTAATTTAACAAATGCAATAAATGGTTCAGTAAAGTAGTACTAGATCTTACAACTGGTAAAAAGGAAGAAGGAAACTAGAGACTTTTGATCTAACGACTACTCCTCTGTTGCTTTCCATTCTCTACATAGCTTTTTCCTTGCCACACTTTTCAGGAGAAAATACTTCCATGAGAAGAGCATAGCAAGGCTCCAGAGCAGTCCATCTTCTGCCAGTCCGAAGTAATGAAATGATGCTTCCTAGAGGACACCATTTAGGGGATTGATGAGAAGTGCATGTTATATGCATGGGGAGAGGAAGGAGAAAATGTTTCTATCTGAAAAGTAACAATTGTAGAAACACACCTGTGTATGCATGGGAAGAGGACTGTAAATTCCAAATAAAAATGGAAAACCATGTCTCTGAGAAACGGCAGTCTCAGAGAACGGGAGGAAACAGAATAATAAAGTGAGCATGCACAGTATACCCTTCACAACAGGAAAACTTCACAGATGCATAGAAAACAATATCAAATACTAATCAACATTGCTGTTAAGATTCAGTAGAGAAGTGAAAGACACCTCTGTGCAGGATCAAATATTTACCTGCTTGTGCTGCTGCAGAACTGATTAGAACAGGAGTTGAGGCCACCAATCTGACTGGTGCGCCAAGGCCAGTTCTCGCTCCAGGGCCTACTACTAAGGCACCGGTCTGATCATAATAGGCAGTGGGAGCCAGCACTTGGTAGCCTACACAACACAGGAGACAAGGATTAGTAGTACAGACAGTCTCATACACTCAGCGTTTCTTCTCTCCTTGGAATATTCTAACCACAAACTACAGACGAGCATTTCTGCCACACTGTCTTTGAACATCAACTGGACATCTTGAGAAAGAGCAGTAAACATCAGAACACACTAGGACAAAATCAGATTTAAAAATGCTTCAAGTAATTTTTTACAACTAAAATAATTGCTAAAATTAGTTGTCTACAGTTGAACTTATTGCCAAGGTTAAATTTTCTAACACCATAGTGACAATGTTCAGGTACCACACAACTGACAGTATTTGGATCATCATCAAATCAATTTCTTTCAGCAGTTTAAAATACTCTACATTTCTCTTGTACTCCTTTGTACTTGGAAGAGCTACTGAAAGATGCACAATTAAAGGGCTGAGCTAACTGCAAGTTTGGCAATTCCATACATTACCTAGCCACACTTAAAAGTCCATCTGCAAAAACACATTAGGAAAGGAATGCTGTGTGTGCAGGAATACCTTGGACCAGTCAGTTTCACAGGAACAAAAGACTGTAATCCAAGCATAACACTTCATTCACTTGACAGTTAAGAATTGGAATTGATGAAGAACAGGAGGAGTAGAAAAAGGAGAAAATCAAGCAGTAGGAAGGAATACAGGATACAATGTATGAGTGAAGAAAAGCAAAAGAGACAAAAGAAAGCCAAGCAAAAAACCTTTATTTAGAACAAGAGCAAGAGAATGAATTTTAAAGCTCTTGATCCTTTACTATAAAGTAGATGAATTGGAATAAGAATCCCTAAAAAATGGAAGACAAGCTACAATAATCTAAGAAAGGTGCTGACATTTAAAATACAATAATTTCTAATTGTTAGACTGACTATTCTTATAAAGCAACAAAACAAAACCCAATGGAATTTCAATATTCCTATCATGCTCAAATATATACTAGCACTATTAAGAAAACGTCAAGATTGCAAAAATCACACATCTATTTTTGTAAATGTAAGAATGGACATTTTGCGTTCTATTTTAAGTCAGTTGTTCAGTTGCCTTTATGTTCAGAACTAGGTCTAGGAGACCTCTCTCTGAAATACATATGGACACGAAAATAAAAGTCTAGACCCCCGATTTCAGTAAGTACCACAATCATCAGCCTTCCAAGTCATATTTTCTCCTCCTCAATTTCTAAAACATCTCTGTAATCTCTTCTGCCTAGACACACTCCAAAAAAAGAGCTGGAAACATCAACTGCCTTCTGGCCTGCTGGTTACAGCGCTCTGCAGGGAAGCTGGACACACAGGTCCAAATTCTCACACATTAAGAAAATCTGAAGATACGAAGGAGACTCAGGTAGTACTGAACAGGAGAGGAGCAATAAAAATCCAGATCTTTAGGTTCAATTCACAGTTCTGGAGGTGAATATATTACACTGGTTATGAAAAATTGTCATTTCTATAATTCAAAACCTGTTCTCACTGCTCACTACTAGCTTTGCATTCCAGGCACATCTACCTTCTCTTTCCCACCAACACCACAAGAAGAGAGCTGTCCTCAACATCATTTGTCTGAAAATTTGGCTAGTTAAAAACAACCAGCACAGGTTCTTACACTTGAACTGGTTAGAAAACCTTCGCTAGAGGTGCCATTGCCCCTTCCACCTACAAAAATATGCTCTGCTCCTCTACCCCTTCACCACTAAGAAAGATTGCCACATTCCCAAGGTAGGGAAAGGTGAGAAACGGTTGTCTGTTTTACTGTAGAGAACACAAAATATTAGATTAGTGACACAGCAGGAAAACCCTTTATAATACCATGCGTTCCTGCACACATTAGCAATGTTTAATTACTAGTACCTACATAATTTCTGCTTTTACTCATAGCAGGTTCAACTGATAATACCATGTTGGTTCTGCTGTTTGTTCCTGCTGTACCATATAAAACCACTTTTTCAGGACTCAGAATTGGCTAATACTGACCAGTATTTACTTTGTCCACCTACCCTCTTCAAATGCACAAACCCATGGAAAATGCTGCAACTGTGTAAGTATAACTGCATAAAACCCCCCCTGATTTTATGTTTACACCCTTCTGCTCATCTGAAACTAATATACAGCATTTTACATTACTTCAGGCCCACGACGTATACAAGCTTATTTTCCAGTGAAAAATACTAGGAGGGGAGCAGGGGAGAACTTACAATTCCACTTTGCATAAATTAAATTTATTGAGACTAATACTAACACAGTTTAATACATTAATATTAGATTTTCTACAATAATTTACTCGTATGTCTGCTAAATCAAAAAATGGAAGCAATTTACCCTTGTTCTTTACATTGCAAGGTGCCCAAGCCCTCTTAATACTTCCTTACCATTATCTGAACCTGTGATCCACCGATAGACAGGAGATTTAAAATAAGTAATGATAAGCTAAGTCAACAGCATCTAGCTACTGTCTGACACAGAAGGTTCAAGCTATGCATGAGAACTGATGGGTTCATCTCTGTTTCCAATCTATGAAATACATTCTGAACAAAACAGGCCTCAGCTTTCTACTTAAATCTACTGCAACAAAGCAACATAGGACTATTTGTGAAATTGCTAAAACCTTGCTAAGTGCATCTGCAGCCTCAAAGGTATAAAATTTTTGCTTTGATGTCAAAAATAAAATTTCAGAGAGACCATCTCAAATCAGATTAAATAACTGAAGAACAGCTCTAACAGCAAAACTTAGATCTTCTCCTTTCCCTTCCTTTGCACTGTTCCACAAACAGCGCCTCATCCCAGAAAGGTGAGCACAAAACTAGAAACTTCCCCCACGTTCTCTTTTATCAAAGATAAGGTGGTGACTTGGCAGATCTCCTAATTCCCTCTCTTCCTCTTTCAGTTTTTATTACCTTCCATCACATCATCATCTCTCCCTGTGGCTGTGCAATTTCCCCTCCAAATCAACAATTATCAAAGCTCACTTCAGTGCCTTCACATTCAATTTCACTGTGGCGTTTCCATGCAGGCTGAAAACTAAAACATACTGTTTCCTAATCAGTTCCTAATCATACCTTTTAGTGTTCAACTGCTCTATCTACACTTACTGTCTCCATATCAGCAGGGAATATGAAAGTAAATAATTTAGTTTATCAATATGGTGTTTTGCTGAAATGATTTCTAAATGTCTCCAGAAACCACAGACTCTGAAAAACTTTCTCATTCTTATCACACAAACCTTGAATATACTTAAAGAATGAGAGGAAATCTGTTCTCTTGGCTTACGCAGCTCATCCTTAGTGTGGCACTTACCCATCCACTAATGCAACTTTCCTCAGTGACAACATCCAAATGTATGTCAGTTTGTCACTTCTCTCTACACAATTTAACAGATGTGACACTTCTTACTGCCGACTCAATTATCTGCCCCTTTTAAAAATGCCATCCTTTCCCCTCCTCAAATTTTTTTCTCCGAAACTTGAACCCCTATAACCTTTTGCTTGTTCTGATGAAGACATGCACAGCCTTATCTCTGCACATCCTCTCACAAATCAAATTTAGAACTTACTATCCAGCCAGTAAACCATTTATACTTTCTATAACCACTGTTACTTTGCCTATACTGTAATTCCCTGTATATCTGCCATAATGAAATTTGACTTCTGTTCCATACTACCCACTGCAATGTCACACTTCAAATTCCTCTAGGTAATAAAAACAAAAAATGCTATGCCAATAGACAGAAATTGTTGATTTTAATGCTTTAAATATGGTGGGTTTTTTTCCCAGACTATTCACTTTACATGCCCACCTGCAAGCCAGATGCACCATGAAAGTTTTACTGTGTGAACTACATAAAACTAAGTTGTATGTAGTTTTGGACTATGTATGGAGGCCTAGTCAGGACAGCCAATGGAGCCTCTGGAGGGATTTGGCGGATCCGATGTTATAGACATATCTTAGGCTAAGCTGAGCAGCTCTGCAGCCTCTGTACAGCAACTGCACAAGGGAAATCTCCACTGAGCACAATGACTCCATAGACAGCTGAGGTCACACAAGTGGACTCCTGACTTTGGATGATTAAGGCAAGTCCAGATCTTGCCTGTGATGAAGACTGTGTATACTGATTGTACTTTGAAATTGGGTAATACCCTCTGACTCTCTCTTGCACATATATTCAAGCAGAAACACTATTTAAAAAGAATCTTTGTTATTGAATGTCTTGCTCAATTAGGACAGGAAGAATTTTCAATGGAATTGTGTAACTCCAATGAAACATATGTTTCACATTTAATGGTTTTAAAAAAGAACCTGAAGCTTGACACTCAATTTGGACCTTCACTTTCTTGTAGAATATCTTGTGTTGCTCAATGTTTGCTATTTGGGACTCACTGAATCCCATTTTGCTATCTAGATGTTATTTAGCCATCTTGACTCAATTTTATAGTAAGGTAATAGAAAAAGGCACCTCTGGAGAAAAACTCCCTTTATCCTAAATCAGGAAACTAAAATAGAGGCAGAAAAAAATAATGAGTAAAAGTTCCTATTTCTCTTTGCTTGCTATAAATGGAGCCCAAGCATCTCTCTCAAATACAGATATCACACCCAGTAACAAGATTCCCACATAAAAAGGCTTTCATTCATTTCCTCATCCTGTATCTTTCTTACCCTAAAAAGAGGAATTGCCAGCATTCCCTATGATTCACTATGGACCCAACTGATGATGACTGAAAAAATAAACGTCTCTCTTTATATTTTAAGCTCTATTCCCTGTAACAGTGTGGTTGGTAAGGCTGAAGTCAATTTCACACAATTCCTATTATAGAACAGACCGAAACATATTTACAGGAATAACGCTCTTCACTGGCCATCCAGCCATGCAGGATCAGATGGGATAAAGCAACAATCTACAATGGAAACTGAATAAAAAGGCTCCTGCCCTCATAAGAAACCTTTTGGGGTTTGTGGAAGAGGAAAAAAAGTCTTCCACGTACCTTCTTCAAAGGACAGGCTTTTGTACTAATGAGACTTCTATTTTGACCACTCAGTATTACTTTCCATAATCCACCTGGAGTGGAGGCGCTTTTTATGGGTTTTAAGAGCTACTCTTAAAACAGATATTCCAGATCCAAAGAACTAATACGTAACTATAAACAAACACACACCACAACCCCTCTAAAAAAAAAAAAGTATAGCTAAGCCTTGTGCAAAGATGCTTATAGTATCTCTCAAGTGCCTCATTGTTTGCAGGCATTATTTAGTGCTTTGGTGAGGTGCAGAGGTACCACTTGGCAGCTACTAGGACAGCACTTTGCTGATTCCTCATTTTAGGAGAAAGATGCTAAAAGCTGAAGATAACTACTACATGAGAAGAAACAGAAATTTCAGTTATAAAAGAAAACAGACAAGAAAAACACAATAGCCATCAGTTCTGCAGCTAGACTCTCAAATGTGCTCATGGGAGGCCAAGTGCACAGTGCAGCCCCAGAGCATGCAGAAAACAACTCTGACTTCTCCAGGTTGCAGGGCATGTCACAGTGGTGCTGACCAAGGAGAGAACCTGTACAGGTCAAAGGAATGCATCAACATTATCTAATTTAACTATGTAAAAACCTTAACTTTCATACTGAAGAATGGCCAAATACACTGAAATTCTTCTTGCTCAAGGTAATTGTATCAAACACTTAGAACTTATGCTGAACTTCAAGCCAACCATTCCCCAACACATGAACCATTCCTCAGTAAGTCAGAAGCCATGCACGCTAAAAGGAGCTGAGGCTCCAAGCTTTGGAGTGCTTCCAAGCATTTTGTGATCGCCAGATACTATCAAGCAGAAATTTTCTTTCAAATTTCCTAATTTTGGATTCTGAATTTTAGACAGTATTATGTCCCAAATGAAAGTTATTCTAGCAAAACTTAATACTTCCTGTTGCAGAGGAATGAGAGAACACATGACTTTTTACGACAGGATGTAGGTGCTTCATTATATATGAAATTATCTTGCAAAAATCTACGATATTCCTTGTGCATGTATTTATAACAGCAAATACAGAGAAAATGCTCCAAATAACAAATACTAGAGGAGTTCCTTGTTCTCTAAAAATACAGTGCCTGTATTTTAAACCAAGAGAACAACATAACACAACAAAATAATTCTAAACAGCTTATTATAAATGTAACAGGACTTTGTTAATCTGTTACCTAATAATACCAATATTGTTACTTTCAGTGCTTCTCTTAATCCACTGATAACATACAAACCTGGCATGCCTGTAGCAAGACCCTGACCAAAAGCCAAAGCTGGATTTGCTGCTGCAGCTGCTGCAAGTGACTCTGCCTGCTGCCCTTGCTGCCCTTGGTTGGGAGTGAGCGGGCGCTGAGTTGCTCCAGCTCGCAGGACCTGGAAAACATAGACACAACAACCCTTCCTTAAAAGGTAAGGAAGCAAATCTATTATGTGCTAACAAAGGTCTAGAACAGTTGCTTTGAGTATTTGATGCCTCCCAGCCCTGATTTTCATTTTGGGCATACTGCAACCTTGTTGGTTTCAAGGATACACACATACAAAGAATAAAAGATACATACTATTTTGCTGACAAATGTGACCATAAAATACCTGCCCTGCTCTGGACAGCAGGACTCAGGTATGTTCCATCAACAGTAATGAGCATAAAGGAAGGAAGAAAATCTGTAAGAGTGATACATTTTATGACCTACATTATTTATTAACTGAACACCTGACCTTCCTTGATAAACACATTTGTTTACATTACTTCCAGGCAATTGAATGATGAATATTTCAGCACTTGTAGTAACTTGTCTCAATAATTAACACTCCACTGCCAACAGTGCTGTAAATAATGCACCCACTAAGTTTTAAAAATTCACATAACACTCCATCAGCATGCAACACAGGCGTATTTTACTATGTTCTGACAGCACATCCCCGGGAATCTGATTGAAAAGCAATCTAAATTCTTGCAACTACTCTACTTCTCTTGGTTAAAATCAACTTTTTCAGGTTCAAAATAAGGGAGAAATACAATTCACAATATATTCCCACAAAGAATTGTATGTGTAATTTGTATAAATTGGGTATTAATTTTATAGAGAAAACAAGAAGACACTGCAGAGATGATACACATTTAGTTACCAATGCAGGTCACTGATAAAAACAATCAGTAGGAAGAAATATCCACCTGAATATAAGAACAGTGATGAAACCCCTGGAATTGCATGGTATCTCAGACATCTTATATTACATTTCTAAGAATGGCACTGAAATCAACCATATTGCTGGTAAAAAATTTGAAGTATTTACATTCATTCAAATGTAAAGTTATTGTAAAATTTAGGGTTTTCCTTGGTCAAAACTGCCATTTATTTATACCGCAGGATCATATAATAGTTTAAAAATGCATGCAGAGTAACAACAGAAAATGCGCATTTTCTAAAAAATTACTTAAAGAAATGGAAATTTCAACAAGTTCTTGTAACAATTGCTCACTCTTGCTTTACACCAAGGCTAAAATAGCACATGGTGATGCTGAATTACCATTAGTGTCACAGAAAAATAAGATGGGCAATCCTTCCTCCCTATGAAGCAACAAAACTACCGGTAACACCCTTATTTCCCTACTTTTTTCCTTACATTTTGAAGAGACAGAAAAGTCTGTTAACATTCAATTTTTCAGCTGATTTATAAAAACACAGATCAACTTTTTCCTCAAGCTTAAAAGAAACAATATCCTCATAAAATTACCAGAATGTATCCTTTCATCCCCTTATGTCAGTTTTCTAGATTAAACTTGACAATAATTTACTACACAGGAAGCATTACCTACACACACACAAAACAGCACAGCAACCTGAATGAAAGGAACAATTTCTAATGCTTATTGTTTTAAAAAAACAAGACTGTAAAATAACTTTAATACGGTGTGAGACAGTGACAATCAGTAAGAAAACTGAGAGCTGCTGATATTCATTTATTATATGCTAAAACACAAAATCTGAATTATGTAGAATTTCCTAGCAGTTGACCCCTACACACTGAAATATTAAGGTAAGGCACCTCTGCTCTTCATGCTGAACATACCGGTTGCTGTCCCTGCTGTGCCTGGGAAGCTGCTTGCTGATTTGCTGTGGTATTTGCTGCTGCAGCTTGCTGCTGGAATAAATTGGCTGGATACACCCCCCATGGAACACCATAATACTGAGGTGGAACCACAGCAGGACCTAAAACCAGAAAGGCATGATTATTCCATCTTGTGCAGCTGCTTAAAACATTGTTTGTAGCATACCTCATTGATCCATCTTCTCAATGTCAGAAGAGAAATTGGTATTATAAAGGAAGAATTCCTATATTAGCTAAAATGACACATGAATACAAATGGGTTAATTTAAGAAAGTCACACTGAGTCATATCTCCTCTATGAGAAAACTAATACCCTTGTGAGACTCAGATGACAAAGAAAAACCTTAAAGCATTCAGAGTCTGTGTACCGAAGAACATTCAAAATCAGTTTTCATGGTTGGAAGAAAAGATCATTTCAGAACATCACAGAATGAACAAAATTTATCCTCCTGATAGTGATGTTCTGAGACTTTGATCATCTGTGATTCCTCCTTTCTGTATGATGACTTTGCTTATAAACACAACTATTGCCTTTGCCTTCCCTGCATACTACGTGATGCTCTTCAAAGTGAGCACACTTAACTCTTCCAGGCTATTGATAAAGAACCTGTAGAAGAATAATCTCTTTGTATCATGGCATTGTATATATAATGCATTACGTATACATGTCTTTCAGTTTTTTCTACTGCCTTCCCTGTGAAACCACCATGCAGAAACAAAGGTGTTCTTTTTTAAAATGTCATGCTCAAGTCTGAGCACTAGCTGGGACTTGAATACTCAGTCATGTTGCTTCACAGGGATATCTAACAACTTTTTTTAAGAGATTTTCCTGGGCTTGGAGTTTCTCTGTTGTCTGGGCCTTTTAGCATGCTGGAGATCATCCTTATTCTCATGCCCATGGGGAATGAGAAAATATGGAATTAGAAAATTAATGCACCGAGTAAAAACATACAAAAAAAGATTAGCTGTCTCATTTTTTGAAAATGATACATACTATCAATGTCAGATGCAGCTTATTAAGGATAAACACTTTTAGAATGGGAAAAAAGGCCTAATTTTTGCATATGAAAGTCTAACAGCAAGAGAACCCACATATAACAAACTGAAATCCTTTCTATTTTAGTAAAAATTTTCAAAATGGCAATATTAATTTCCTTACAAGTCTCTCCTTCCTAGACTACATTTGCAGAGGATAAACAGGACAGATTTCACTTTTTTCTCTTTTCATTCAGTTGAATTATCAAGACAGACACTTTCTAGCGCTCAGTTACCTGCTAGGGTGGCTGCTGCAGCTAATCCAGCTGCGGTGTACGGGTCAGTCCCTGGAGGAGCAGCGCTGATAATATATGGGTTTGGCACAAAAGCAGCTGGGGCCAAGCCTGCGGAGAATACGCCTGCTGCAGTAACAAATAGAGTTTCATTACAGCCAACATTCTTAGCAAGCATCATCATATTCACACCACCCAAATCACACAGCCTATCTGTTAAAATCAGAACTGCTTGTACTTTGGAAGCTTTTAAGAGCAGGTACATAATTACAGAAATCAACACTTCTATGTCTTCTCACCAGTCCTTTCTTACTAATCCCAAGCCCTGACAGCTTTGTTTTGTTGGATCTACAGACTCCAAGGAGATGTATCTTGTATGCGTCTATCCACCCTTACACAGAAGTGATTACTCAAAGTGGAATTTATCTTGCCCAACTTTAACTATCTGAAAGTTACACTAGTTTTGCAATGAAATCTGTAGCAGACAAGTCACCTAGAATCTGAAGTGAATCAGCCAGACAAAATAAACCACCTGCTACAGACAAAAAATCTCTCTTCATTGACAATTAAGAAAAAGTTTAACCAGATAGTTTAAGTCAAATACCTAGCTTTTAAACAGCCAGTTACAAGATGCTAATCTTACTTCCAAGAATCCTAATCTGATACAAGAATTGTAATGGAAGGAGACAACTGCAGAAACTCAGGCAAAGGATTGCTACCCAGTTTCCCCCATCCATCGGGTTTCACATACTTTATCCGACACTGAGTCGGCAACTGCTGCAGCAGGCAAGGCATATCAAACTATGTCCCTCCTTCCAAATATTTCTTGATAAATTTCTATTAATATGCACACCAGAAGGGGCTGCATTTTAAAGAGGAAAAAATCAACTGACTATTCAGCACTTCATACAAAGTAGAGGCTTCTCTGCAGTTTAGAAGTCAAAGACAGGACTTGTGGACTCACACAAACATCTCAATCTGCCATGCTTCCAGCTCTGAGTCAGTATTCATCAGCTATGTAACAGTAAAGAGCTGCCCCTTTTCAACCCCAGCTACAGGCTGCTGATCCCTGTCTGAGCAGACCTACCAATCTAGCTAAATAAGCTGGTGGGAAAACTTATTTGCAGGAGAGCGTGGACACATGCCACTGGAGATGTTTCCTACTTCTGCTTTCCCTTCTGATCCTGAGAACCCTTTTTTCCTCACAAAGACATTTGTGCACACCTCAACAGACCACTGAACCGGAGAGTGGAAATCTTTGAACCCGAACTATCTCACTTCCTTAAACAAGGAATTGCTTCCATGTGTGTTCCAACCTCCCTCACCCAAAACACTGACAACTTCCCCACAGTGGCAGATAAAATTCTTGACCCTGAAATAAAGTTTCCTTGTGGAGTTGCAGCACACAAAGAACTTTATGTACTAAACTAACTCACTGAACTAAAGGGACAGAAAAAAATGCCTACTAAAGAATCAGCTTCATCACAAAGGTACCTGCAAGAAGAAAGAACTATCTGTTTAAAATGTGCCATTAACAAGGAAAAATGAAAACTTAACACAATAATATGATTTCAAAATTCTACTCTACAATGGTTTTTAACTGGATTACTAAAAATACTAAACTGCAATAGAATCTTAGAATTGCATATGAGTTTTTAGTAAATAAAGCTAGCGTTTCTATTACTGCTTATAGCAGTAAAGATTTTTAACTTTTACTCCCATCAAAATTCAATTACTATGCTACAGAAGCAAATGTAGGTTTTATTTCTTAGTATGCAACTGTTCAAAAGGAGAAAATTTACAACAGAAAACTTCCTCTAAGGACAGGACAGTCTTAGCTAGTCATTCTGAGCAGTTTTCATGAGAACCACTACAACCGGCCAAGAGATCGGTATCTATTTGAAAACTGGGGATACACTGAAAGGGTTCTGTCAAAGCAACACACCCACATTTGCCAGGGACACTTGCTGTACTGTACAGAAACCTCACCTATGTGTGGCTGCTGAGCTGCAGCCAGTGCATATTGCTGCTGCTGGGCTGCTGTCAACTGTTGAACAGTCAGAGCATTAGTCCTCTGGAAAAGCTATTGGAAAAAAACCAAAAAAACATGTCAGTTTTCAAAAGTCAGGGCAATAATATACTTGGATTTGCTTACAAAAAAAATATTTCAAACCAAGTTTCTGTAATAGTAAGTTTCTAAACTAGGAAATTATGCACCAATATTCTTCTAGATTAATTATACAGTTATTTGCCTTTGACTAAGTCACAGACAAAATAACATTCAATGCATTGTATGTTGAAATAACTGATTATCAAGAGGATAATCAACAACTTAAAGGATCCATTTGCCACAGTCCATTACTAACCTGCTGCTGAGAATTGTAGTCAAAAAGTCCTACAGTAGCTCCTGAAGAGTCCATTTGTACCTGATTGCCAGGATAGTCAAACTGTAGAGAATCAAGACCAACTTGTTCCATGGCATCTAGATTCTGATTTTCTGGATTTGAAAATTCTTCTACCAGAGGCTTGTGGGCTGTAGGATTGGGAAGTGGACCTAATCCTTCCGTAGTGCTGGGATTGGGGCCCAGGCGTTCAGCTACTTCTGTTGGGGAGGCTTGTCGACTTCCAGGGGTACGACTGTTCAGAAGAAATTTTAGATTCTTCAGTCTTAAATAAAGCTGTCCATGGACAGAGTACAGTATTTCTACTTTAAAAGCAGCTCTGAACTCAAGAGACTTTACAAAGGGAAGTGACAGACTCTTTTTAACATTTTCAACCAGCATGCACTGATGGCTCAAGGTAAAGGACACATTTATCTCTAAAGCACAATTTTATTTATTTTTTTAAAGTTTAAGACTGACTACACAGCTTTTCAAATCACCTGTGAGAAAAACAAACTGATCTGTGAGGCTGTTTTGAGTCAAATGGAGTGAATTGTGGTCATCTGTAAATTTTGGGATGTCTCTTTATTGTACTTTGGGAGTGACGTGAAATGTACTGCAGAGAAATTTAAAAAAAAAGAAATGGCTAACGGCATCTCATGCCAAAGAAGAAAAAGACACAACAAAATTTCAATTGGAAAGGACAAGCATACAATATAGTAAGTATTTTTCCACCTCTGAAAAGCAAACAATATATTTTTACCTTGAGTAAAATGAACTAATAACCACTTCATTTAGCATTTGACCAAAACATTTTGTTCCCTACAGAACTCATTTAATAGACTATACTACACTGATGATTGATGGGAAAAAAGTGTTCCTAATACAATCCTGAATATCATATACAGTACCATAGATATATTATTATATATAAAAACTGAATTGCTCTCATCTGATTGGCAGCATTAATCACGTTCCACTGACTACAATGTGGGAATACAATGGGGAATTTTTGTGTACCTATGAACACCTACAGGCAAACACATAAAGTGAGGTGTCAACAGAGTCACACCCTAAAGGGATTCCCAACACCATATTTAGTTAGATTTAGGTTGCTCTAATTTGGAGTGGTACCCCACCTTCTGTGTGAGGCCATATTGTTTAGATTATCAATTTTTACTGGCAAAAGACTAAGTTAACTACTAGGAAAGAGGTGAGTGAGAAAATCTATGATCCTTTAACATTACTGTGTTGGCAGAACCTGATGATTATGTACTGTTTCTCAGGAAATGTAAAAATCTTCTAGTTAAGTTTGCTTTACTTGTGAAAAATGGGCTCAAAAACCAAATGCCATCTTGCAGAAGAACCCATGTTTATTGCAGCAGTACAGTGCCAGACCAGTTTGCTGTACTGCTAATTCTAGGACAGAGACACATCCTCAGTACTACCTGTTCTGCTTCCTCTTCAGGGCTCCAAAGCCACTGTATCTGTTTCTCACTGAAGCACATGACTAATGCAAAGACATCTACTAGTACTTACGTAATGGCTGATAACATTGAAGTCTGTACAGCTAGAAATCAGTCTTTTTGGAAGTTTATTGCAACAACACTGTATGGTTTATTACTCTGGACAAAATATTTCAAATAAAGTAGGGTTTTTTCTACTAGAGGTTTTTTTTACATAACATGCAACCTCATGACAGTTGTCTATAATATGCTGGCTTACCATCTAAGTATCCTAGCAAGTAACCACGTCTTGCTCAAAACTTCAGTATAAAGCCATTTAATATTCCTTATTTTTCCCAAGTGAAATACAGTATCAACAAAGTGAAGAACAAAAGGAAAAAAGGCAGTTATTTCAGTACATACTTTAGTTTAAAAATGCTGCAAGTACAATAAAAATACAAGGAGGAGGACAGGATGAAGTTTCTTTGTTAATACTTATGGTTAGCTAATATAGGTTGCTCCTTATATTGGTGCTGTTCTGTTGCTATAGTTAAAGTTGTGTCAATACTTCAATTATAAACCTCTATTTGGAGGGCTGTATACCACCACTTTATATGGCCCATTTCAATTATATGGCCTTTTTTTCTTTCTTTTTTTTTGAGAGGTTTACTGGCTTTGGATGCTTTTTTGCACTTGTGTGTTTTTTAATAACTTCTCTATTTAAATAATACAGAAGGTACTTTACAAATACCTATTTCAAAATTGAAATAGATACTGGTAAAGAAAAGCAGGACACAAGTTATTCTGCATTTGGATGTGTAACATTGAAGGTAACTTTGTTTATTGTGCATATTGCAGCATGCATCTGAAAGAAGCCAATGTGAGCTCTCTGGTATGCTTGCTATAATATTATTTTTAATGATACCTCTTGAAAAGTAGACTTGAAGAATCCCTCCTTAGCCTCAGGTAAATAGATTTTTTAAAGGGTAGGAAATACTTACGTATGGGATTCAAACATGCATTTTAATATACTCGTTCAGTAATGAACTAATGAAACCACAACTATTTGGTCATGTTCATCACATTAATACAAATTTATGAGCAGCACTCTTGTTCTCTATCTTGTTAATTCTTCTGTATGACACTTGCAAATGTATCACAGTCATTCAAAAAGAAAGATAAGCCCTTAAAAATATCCAATTTAAAATGCAGTTTAGTATTAGGAGGAAAAAAAACCAGACTGGCTATGCTGTCCTGTAAGAGTTCACTGTTCAAAAGCTTGAGCTTGGTCCAATCTTTTTTTCCCTACAAACACAAACAAACCACAACACCATTCTATAGGTGACATTTAACTATATGAATAGGAAAACACATTGTTCCACATTAGTCAAAGACATGGTTTCTAAAAAGAGTTATGGGGAAATGATTAGTTGTGTTAGGCTGTGGTATCCACTAGCAAAATCAGAAGAAAAGTTAGAATTCTGTAGGACTTACTCTCTACAAGAACACTCAGATGCAAAAGTTAAGAGTATTAAAAAGAAGCAGAGAGAGAAAGAAATTTAGTTTGACATTAGAAGAGTTAAAGTTTTCATCCCTCTTTAATTCACCACATTCAGAAGGTACCCATTTACTTTTAATAATTACTATGTTAAGATGAATTTGTCTCATGAGAAGTGACACACACATTAATGACATCCTAAGAAACATGTGGCACAGTGGGAAAGGGAGGATTTGAGGGGGGAAGAATCAGTCTGCAGCTGGGTGATGTTTAAAGCTGACACACAAACCAGAACTATAATAATGCCCCTTAAGAGACATGCTTGTCTTCTTGAGAAACAGTTAAAAGCTTACTTAAAATCTTTGCAATCGGCATCCATTCCATTTGGCAAACCTCTGCCATTTATTTTAGTAACATCCTCATCATCTCCTTGTTTAAGATCTCTGTTTTTGTCCTCCTCAAATGGAGAAGCCTTGCCTTTCTGATCTCCTTTCTCAGGTCCATCTGTTTCAGCATCTCTAGTGCCCTGAGGAAAAAGAATCTGTTTGATTCTGAATATTGAACAGAACACAATAGGAGCACCACAAGGTGACCTAATTCTACACTACAGTGCACGTAAACAATACAAACAGTTTGTTGTCAATGGAATTGCATTTGGTGGGTAACTTGGTCATCAAGTTTCAACCACATGCAATTAATAACTGCCAAAATGTGAAAAGGAATGCCAAGATTTATAATGGAAGAGCTAACTCAACCTTAACTATAGCGGTGCTGTTAAAGCAGTAACACTTTGAATTACATAAAAGTTTATTTTACACAATTAAAACATCAAGTTACAAAACAAACCCGCATGAAAACATATAACAGGAAGATCTAGAATAAAGTTCATCACACATTTTAAATTAAGCTATTTGCAGTCTTTGTCCTACCTTTATTTAAAGTTTTTAGGAAAGCACATAAAGACAGCTATTTAGTTAAGATTCCCAAACCACTTCCCTCTTCTGCCCCCTCCAACCAAGGAAGACAGACAGATAGCAACTACACACTTCCTTCTAAAGAAGAGAGTTAAAAAAGAAAAACAGACAAAGAGAATAGAAAATATAACCATGTAACAAAGACCATAGCAGGTAACTAGGCAAGCTTAACAAACTGCATTACTTACAAAAGCTCCTTTCCTAAACCGGGAATCCAATTTATCAGCTGGAGAGGAACTTAACACATATTCTACCATGCTCACTCCAAGGCCACCACTTTCTGATCGTGGAGACAATACAGCATTTACTTCACTGTTTCCATGAAAACCCTGTCCAGGCTTTCTCTGTACCATAATAGGTTGGGACATAGAATGGTCTGTTAAAAACAAATAAATAAATAAAACTATTGTATTTTTTTAAATACAACTTGTAATGTTTTGCATTTCATTACAACAGCAATATTAAGACAAATATTAAATTAAATAAAAAATTCCAAATCACAGTCTCAAGAAGTGTTGACACACAATCACCACCATGCAGTATACATTTTCACAACTAAAATTAAAGGAAAATTAAATTTAATACACAATTACATTTTTGGTAATAATTTGCTTTGAAATAATATTCAATAATAATGACTGATTTTTCAATACATATATAGCAATCACTTACGAGGAGTTCCCCATGCAGTCTCTCTCCACTCGTCACCAAGGAATATCCCTTTTTGTCCATCTTTTGCTGAATCATCAGGTTCCCAAAACTTTTTGGCAGGTAAAAGCTTTTAAAAAGAGAAGATGATTTTATTTAAATATGCTTATAAATGGGCAAAAAAAGTAATACTACTAAGAGGCTATGCAAATAAATAGTTTTACATTATGGAATCATAGAATGGTTTGGGTTGGAAGGGATCTTAAAGATCATATAATTCCAACTCCCTGCCATGGGCAGGACTGCCACTTACTAGAGCAGGTTGCTCGGGGCCCCATCCAACGTGGGCCTGAACACTTCCATGGATGGGGCAATCACAGCTTCTCTGCACAACCTGTTCCAGTGCCTCACCACCCTCACAGTAAAGAATTTCTTCCTTATATCTAATAAAAAATCTCTCCTCTTCTAATTTAAAACCACTCCCCCTCATTCTACCACTATCTGCCCTTGTAAAAATCTGCTCTTCCTCTGTTTTTGTAAGCCCCCTTCAAGTACTGTAAGGCTGCAATGAGGTCTCCTGGGAGCCTTCTTTTCTCCATGCTAAACCACCCCAGCTCTCTCAGCCTGTCTCCATAGCAGCAGCAGAGGTGTTTCAGCTTTCTGATCTTTGGGGCCTCCTCTGGACCCACTCTAACAAGATCCTGTCTTTGCTGTGCTGAGGACCGATACAAAAATCAGCTTTCAATAAAGCAACGCACATAGCTGAGGAAATAATAACACTTGAAATCTACTTCCCATTACTGAAGCTAATGTCATAAAAAGGAATTGCTAAAATGACCCCAACAGGATTGAGATTCTGAAGGTATGAGGTAGAAATACAGAACATAGAAGCAACTGTGAAAAAAGCAAATCAACTTAATCCCTGTATTAAATCAAGACAATCCTCTCAGAAGCTTTAACTAACAGTGCCTTCTTTCCAAAGACTCAAAAGCTTGGCTGTTAACTAATACTGTGATAACCAGAATGGAGCAGCAAGTTCTTTGTGAAGTTCTCTTCACTTGGAAATGCATCATGTTCCAAATTTTAAAAAGTGACTAACACACATGGTAGCAAGTCAGCTCCTTTAGACCACAGGGCTGTTACAAATCTGTAGCATTCATATGTGAAGTTCTAACACCAACACTCATTTAGATGCACGTTTTTTTTCATTCCTACTTGTAAAACAGAAAATGTCATGTTAGATCAGTATCACTTCTTGTGATAAGGACAGAAGGACTTAGTGTGACATGACAGAAGCACCACACAAACAAGAATCCCTCAAATATTACCAACCTTTTTGCTTCGATTTTACTACTTTATTCCTCTACCTTTTCCCATCAGTACTGTACAACTGCCAAACTCTACATTTCATATTTTCTCTATTTATAATTTTAAAAACTGTATTCTCAGACTATATATTAGGTACTTGACAAGGTCCATTAACAGAAACTAAAGTGAAAACAACTTGCAAAAAATAATGGGAAGAAGAAAGCTGCACAATCCATCAGATTAATCAGATTCTGCATAATGTAATGTTGTATTTAGGATTTTAAATTTTGTGAAATTAGAAAAAAACAAACATAATCTGATTACGCTGTTTGCAATAAATAAGTTCATTATGGAAATCTGCTTCTCCTGTAACTTAAGTGACTAAAAAACCCTTCTGAACTTCATAGCTGCTTAGTATGAGCCTTGACTACTAACAGGACTTAGTATATAATACAGACATTTCTTAGTGTAACAGTAACACTGAAAATGCTCCTGAAAACTGCTTCAAGAGGAGGTGGATAAACTTGCCACTCGCAGGCCCCAGTATTAACACTGCAACAGAGGTGACAAGAGCTCCTCTGGACTGACTTAAGGATTGCTATTTTTCTGTGCTGCCCAGAGCTCTTACCAGAAATGAAGGAGTTTGACTGTTTAACCTCAAATCCCAGGATTCCTTACAAAAATTAATTAACACAGAAGGATTCAGGTTGGAGGACAATGAACAGCCAAAGCTCAACAAAACCACAGGAGAGTATTATGCTTGCAAGAGGTGCTATACTGTTGTCATCTGCCGTGACAGAGATGCCCACTCTCAAATGCGTTGTAGAATCACCACCAGGTGTCAACCAAACATACTTTGCAAGCAGCAGGATATTAAGTTTACTCCAAATTTAAGAGGTGAAATTAGCCATCAGAAGACGGAGAAAAAGATTAACGGAATCTCACGACTGCATTTCAACTAAAAGCATAAGACTACAAAATCCAGATCCGCCTATGCAATCTACATACCGATTTTAGCTTTATATTTGTAAAATGTTTGCAATACTTCTTAATTTTCATTTTAGAGGAGAGTGGTAGAACAGAAAGCAAGCATCTAATGTTATCTACAAAATCTTGGTTTTGGGAATCACGTTTTATTTTAAATGCAGTCTAGGCCAATCTCAAATATGTGTCCAGCTAAGAGCTCTGAAATATGCAAGTGAAGGTTTCAGCACCTAACACAACCTTGTCAGAATAAAAAAGATCTAGTAGTATCTTGGGTGCCATAACATGAGAATTACCTGAAGTATGCTTATCCTGAAATTAGTAAATTCCACTATCAGACAGATATGTTCAGACAACTCTGTGTTAAGAACAATATGCAAATTTAGAGCAGAACACACTGCAATATTGGTTTTGATATCTAAACTCATTCATAGGATTTGTATCAGAGGGAAAACTGTTCCCTGGTAGAATTGAAGGAATAATCCTCACTGCAAAAGCACAGGTTGTTTTGGGGGGATTTTGCTGCTGTTATTGTTTGTGAGGGTTTTTTAAGGTTTGTTTCGCTCTTTTTGAGGTTTGCCTTTTTTTAAACTACTTACTCTCAAATTCCAAACAGATAAATTCAACTGTTTTCAGTCATCATGTACTTTGGTACACAAAGAATATAAAGTATCTTTAGCACAAAACACAATGCATCATCCATACTGAGCGGCTAAATTTAAACTACTGAAAATTAAACAAATTTATAAAAATTATTTTCATTAAAATTTCTACACAACAAAGAAGACCCTCAAATATTTAAATAAATGCAATCTTACAAAGTTAACAATATTGCAACTCCCTGAGAGTCACTGATTTAGATTTATTACTTATTTTGACAGATGGATATGACATACACTATGCTCTTTTTAAATTGATGTTTCGGCTATTGGTTTGGCAAATAAGCAGCCCTAGGAGTTGTAGATTCTTTTAATTGTGGAATCAAAATAAAAGAAGTACTTTTCAGAAAAATGAAACGTGTATTCCTCTTTGACAGACAATAAAAAATAATATGCTTTATTAATTCTACTGGAAAAGACTTATTCTAGAAGTCATCACAAATGAATCCAAGTAGTTAAAAATCATTGTGCTTTACTCTTTGATAGCATGTGTTTTGCTCAACATTTTCTGCATTTAATACAATAAAACACAAACTTTACAAAGACACATCAAATTCTAAGTAAAAATAATGGAGAAGGTTGTTGTATTTCTTACTAAACTCTCCCAAAAGAACACTAAATGTGTCTTTTTCAGTGTCAGCACTGATCCCTGTTAGCTGTCTGCCAGATGAACAAAGCCCTTTACTACACACAAATAATCATAACCAGTTTTGCTAAAGCTTCCTCTTAACCATCTCACTGATATGAAACTGCACAGTCTCCATTACTGCCTCTTCAATTAAGGATTTTTTAAATTATTTTTTAAAATCTATTTTTAAAATCAGGAGTTATTCCTACAGAGCTGAATGAATACCTCAGCTGAATTTCTCTGAAGTTTTGACACTAGAAATCATACTTTGTTCCTAAAATGAAGTGTGTGTCTCAACCCTGTAAGTTAAACCAAGAACTGACATTATCAAAAAAAGGTTTTGTTTTCTGTTCTGTTTGGAAGTAAGTTTTGTGTGTGCCTGTAGTGGGTCATACTAAAGGTCCTGAAGCCCACTCTGCTTGCCCTGATACAGCAAACAGATGCCTAGAGAGAAACAGCACCGTGTGTTCTCATTTTTTCAGAATACTAACATGACCTTATAGATCACCATAGATTTTGGGAGCTGAAGCCAGAAGCATCATCTGTGCATAACCAGTCTAAAATTCTAACCAAGCTAGAATTTTATGAGATGTTTGGAGAAGACATTTGCAACACAGACTTAACAGCCTCCTAATGCCAAGCATTGATACCAATTGTGAAAAAAGTATCCATAAGGATTAGAATTATGAAAAAGAAATTTATTTCAGTTCAGAGAAAAATCCTTGCAGACAGAGAAAATAAGGAACATAATTTCCTAATAGCGAGAAACAGTTCACTTGATGTGACCTCTCTTTCATACCTTTTAAAGCATATGGAGGATAGCATGTAAGAGCCTACAACTACCAATTCCAGCTTACTTTACAAGGACATTTCCTTTAATATTTTAGGAGGCTATAAACAAAAAGAAGATTAAAACAGCCATGGAATCTATCCCAGAACCACTTTATTGTTGTGCAATACATTAAGAAAATTACTAAGTTAACCTAGCTATGTGAACCTGTACCTCAAGATACCTAGAAGACACCATTGAAATGAAAGACAAAATAACCTCGTAAGTGCAGGGTCACAATATAGTACTGATTTCTGATACTGCAGTACTGTACCAAAATTCTGACTCTTTGTGTGTGGTTTTTTAAAATACCTTTACAGATCCATGGAATGCCATGAAAACAAACCAACAGAACCCTGATTATGCAGAAATACATCCCTCCATCTGAGATAACCTAAAATGAAGATTGGTACGTACAGTCATATATCCTGTAATTTAATTCCCGGGCATTTGTGCCATCCTTCGCTTTCACTGCTTTCAATCTTTTTAGAGTACTCTGCAGGTGTCAGAAGTCCAAACACCACCATTCATTTTACCCATTCACTCTACCACACTGCTGGTACGATCACAGATACTTCACTAACACTTCTACTTTTCAAAAAGAGTTTTAAGAGCTGGGAGGGGAGCAGTGTGGCTACTCCAGTTTCAAAAGAACGAGGTTTCACCTATTGTTTTTTCAAATGGGAGATGATTCAAAGTCAATCCTAGATGAAGCAAAAACTGCTGAAAAGCCAAGTGATTGCTTAAATGCTTCATTAAAATAAAAAGAATCAAGTAGGAATGGCCATGTGTCAGCTCAGAAACATTCAGCAACTAGGACACAGCACTTGTTTTTCATCAGTAAGTTATGGTTTCCATAAAGACTCCTATCAGCATTTTAAGAAAACTAGGCTGCAATATTGTCACTGGTTCAATTATCAACTGAGTTAGGTAAATGCCCAGCAAGACAAAAGGATCCATATTTGAAATCTTAGTTCAACGTTAATTTCTTTACCATGTCCTGTCAGAGCAAATAACCCTAACACTTGTCAATTACTTTCTAAACAGTTGAGGGAACTGCTTTTGAAGGAGTCCAGTCATCCTTCATGCTCTTAAATTCCTTTCCCCAACCCCAAAGCACACTCACTTAAAAAAACCCAAACACATGAAATCAGTCAAAAGAAATAGTCCCTCTTCCCTCTAGCTAAATTACGTAACAGCACTCTTCAGCATGGTTAAAATCTTTTAAGGAGTAATTACCAGTGAAAAAATAGTAAATTACCACACATTTCTGCTGGGTATGCCAGTTCACTTTTTCTGGAGCCAAACCTTTTTTTTCAAATCCCAGTCTCCTTGGCTTGTCAGGAGTAGCAAGCAATTGTTCCACTAGCTTAGATACAGTGAGACTGAAAACATGCCTCCTTCCATAGAGCTGTACACACAAAAAATTACCCTTTCACTTCCCTAAAACTATCAGTCATCTAACAAGAATGGCACAGACACAGCAACCAGCCAACAACCATCCCAATGTTCTTTTAAAATACCTAGTTTCTCTTCACCTTACACAGAAATAATCAGCTGGTTCCTAAGAGAAGCTCTTTGCTTCATGTTACATTATTTAGACTTCTTAAATTGGATCAACATTTCCAAACCACCAACTGGATTTCCAGCCCTCAATAATTACCTCTCCCATTCCCCGAGATTCTAGGGCAAGAGCTTGAAACTCATGATTCATCTCATCCACAGATCGAACCTGTAGAGGGAAAATCAAAAGAAAAATCCATTAGTTAAATATCTTTTCAATACTCCACATGATTTTTGAAAATTGAAAGCACACACAAAATGTGCATCTTAATTTAGTCTGAACAGGAGTCTAGATTTCATGAACAGATATAGTTACTGAACAACTTAATGAACACTGCTAATATAGTAACATGCAAGAAATTCTAAGAGACTTAGTTTAATCTCCATATCCATACAGATATTTCTCACTACAGAAACATTACATTTGCAATGAATTTAAAAAAAAAAAAAAAAAAGTGAAATTAAAGATTTGGGTATATAAAATCCTTTAGAAAGGAGAGGAGCTGTTGCACACTGTGTTACTGAGTACACCTGGCAGCAAAGAAAAGCTCACAAGGCAGGTCACAAAACCTAATAGTAAAGTGTTGCATTTAAAATCTAGTAACTGACTGCATTATCACGATTCCTCATGTTTTCCTCCAGGAAATAACATTTTTCCTTCTCTGTGGTTGTCCTTTTTTTTTTTGCTTGTTGTAAACATGAAAGGTATTTTACTAAAGTAAGACTTGCTGCTGCAAGAAACCACCTCTTTTTTCCATGGCACAGACACAATGCACTGGGTTAATTCTTCCCTGAGTAAATGGTTTTCATAAGGACTTTTCACAGCCCTGATAAGCTTGGAAAAAAAATAATAAAAGGGAATTCAGAGTTGTGTCTTTCCCTTCCCTTCTCACTCAAAAGTGACATGCAGCAGGTGAAGTTATTCAAGTTCAAAGTAAAATTAAAGTTTCCCTCCCAACACCAGTCTCTCTTGAGGAGTTACTTTCACCAGTAAATCCATCTGTTCACACCAGCCAATAAACCAAACTGAAGTCGCTCCATACAGCTGATAACACATAACAAACACTTTTCAAAACACACTCAAATACTAGGCAAAGAAACAATCTTGCGCTTTCAACATGCTGGCGCAAACAACTCTGTCTTAGCAATGGAAAAGTGGCCAATAGATGCCCTATTCTTGAAATTCTACTCCCAAACTATTGTTATTGCCTCAATCATTCTAAGCTATTAACTTCTGAGGTTGAGTGTCTCTGTGCTTTTGAGAAAGAAATATAACAGCTCAAAGAAATATTCCCTCAAGAAGAACAATATTTTAGTTAAAATGGAGTCTGAAGTCACTTCCCAACAATTTCAGTGAGATACTGAGAGCAAATTTAGTTTCAGACTGAATCATGGGGTAGGCGCATAAGCACACTGTCCTTTTTCCAATAATGCTGACACTTCAGTTAATTAGGTTGATTTTGTTCTTTTAAAAACTGAAACCAGATTTTCACATATCCTTAAAAAAGCTAAAGACATTTTTCCTCAAATTAATTAAAACACAGATTCATATTCTATGCAAAACATTTATTAGCTCCAAGGAATAATCAAATATTTGTGCATGCACACAGAAAATGTAACTGCAGAAGAGCAATTACTTAAAAAGAAAAATCAGAAACACAAACGTTGAAGACTTCTGAATTTGAATATTACAGTTTCTGAAAACATAATTTCTTCTACAGATTGTTGAGAGTGTCAATTATCATACCTAGGCCACTGTCTATGCTGAGGTAATGCACTTTAGTTTCAACTACAAACCAATATTAATTTAGGTACTTCTGTCTCAGTATGTAGTTTTGATCTAATGATCTCTAAACAAAACTTGCAGGTAAAGCTTGCCAAACAATATCATAAACATGACCCAAATCACTGTTAGATAACAAACAACCAAGCTTGAAAGATGCATAATTTTTTTTGTTGTGGTGGTTTTTGGGTGCGTTATTTGGGGCTTGTTGTTTGTTTGTTTTGCAGGTTTAGTTTTAACTTTCAGTGGTGGTGGTTTTATTTTTTTGTGGTTTTTTATGTGTTGCAAGACCTAATACTAAATGCTTATTTTTCACAATTCAGAAAAGTCCAAAACCATGGCCACACACCCTTCCATGTCTTTAAGAAAGGAAAATCCAAGAATCAGGGTAAGAGCACAGATAACTTTTTTCTTCTAAGCAGTTCACAGACCGTTATAAGAAACTGAAGTCTTATAAAACTGTAAATACATTTCAGCATACTGAACATTAATTTTGTTCACTGGCCCCTTTCTTAAAAGTACCAAATTTAAGTTACTGTTATCTATTGCTACTAGTAGCAAGAGAAAATATAGTCCTTTTACTGTAGCAAAGAGGCTCTCCATTTCTGTTTCCATCAAAAACAACAGCCCACAAGATCATGCCCCATATCATAAATTTGTGTTTCACAGATCGTTTACAAACTGGAGAAAACACAGGCAGCACCAGCATCTCGATGTCCTTCTTCAACAATAACCCAACCCTGTCATTACAACAACAAAAAAACCCATCCAGAACGGCACCCAGCTGGATCTCCTTTGTATAAAGACATATCCTTTCCTCAAAAGGAGCAATTTTGGTTGGGATTATAAGTATTACCAAGGAGTTTTTTTTTTTTCTCTAATTCAATACCAACATTAACCTAATTCACAGGTTCCAGAAATAAACATTTTTAATACTTTTTAAAACACAAATTCAGAACATTTTTAAAAAAACATTTTGCTATTTTTATTCATATCCTGTCATCCAGAATAATTCATAAGTCAAAAAGAGGTCTATGGAGCATACTGCTCAACATGTACAAGGTTTTTTTCTGCTTTTGTTTGATTACATCACTGCCTCATCCCTGGAAGTGCTCAAGGCCAGGCTGGATGGGGCTCTGAGCAACCTGATCTAATGGAAGGCGTCCCTGCCCATGGCAGGGCGTTGGACAATGGTTTCAAACTTTTCACATCAGATCATTCCACAGAGCCGCCAAATTATGCACAGATATTACACACCAGAGCTGTCTTTAGATATAACAGTTCCTCACACACTGCTGTTAAATAGATAGAATGTCTTAAGCATACTCATAACTTTTTTCCCCCTTAACACACCAACAGAAAATTCTCATCTTCTTTCCCTTCCACAGACTCTAGATACCAGCATGTTTTAGTCTATTTTTCATCGGAGCTTTAGGAATGAGATGTTAACACAAAATTTTTGTTTAAAAATAAAATCACATTTTTGTAGACTTCTTCTTCCTAAAGTTTACACTTCCTCTCTCTCCTTGAAATTTAAAAATAATTTATTATAAACCTAGAGGCCTACACAAAACCTTTCCTTTATTCTATTGAGACTCTGTCAAGGACAGTCCTGCCACCCAACTGCTTTTACCACTCCCCTTGTGTGAATTTGGTAAACATCGAGGTAACAGTTTGATTCAGAAGGTTTTTCATTCCTTTTCCATGCATGAGGATTTCAGCAGATCACCCAGCTGAACTGGCTAAAACACCACAGGGATGAGACCACAACATTTGGCATGGGGAAAGCAACAAGGAGAACCTGGTACGGAGCAAGGCGGGATAGGAGAATCCACTCAGTGGTAGCTACGTGATAACTAAACCGGTAACATGAAACTGTGACCTCTGTAACTCAGGGCAGAATTCAGGAGGCAGACTCTTGACTGGAAGTCATCTAGGATTACCACAACACTGCTTACAGTAATATCCATTTCTGGAATCCAGGCATCCAGATCTTGGGACAACTGCTCTCTCAAATAACCCTGAATCTTGCCAGAAATAAGCTTGTAACCATTTTCTTGCAAAAGCAAAAGAACAGCCCCTTCTCTGAAAAAACGCCTGTGGAAAATAGTAACAAAAAAAAAAATACAGTACCAAAGAGAAAGATATGACTTTATTTTATACATCGAAAGTGGATAAACCAGCTGACCAGAAAGTAGGAAAACCACTTTTTCTGCATGAAGAACTTCCAAATCCCATCCCTCCCCTCTCAGGTGAATACCCTAACCACAGCAACGAAGAAAAGGATGGCAAATTTTGCAGTTGAAGCTGTGTCCTAGGCCAGAAAATCAACACAAAATACCTGGTAATTACAACACTGGGACTGGAAAGAAAGGGAAGCTGCTGTCCACACTGCAAATGCTTCTGCTTTCTTCTTAATTTTACAGAATGACTTAAATGCAAAATACCCTTCCAGTAGTTTTCTGCAGTGCTGGCTCTTCTATAGCATTTATCTTAGGAAAGACACATGCTTATGGCAGAGACTTCACACTATGAGCAGCTTAAACTATTTTGAAAACACAGTACATAGTGATTCTGCCAGTCCTCCATGAAGTTAAACACTGTATTGTAAAGTCATATCAGACACCTGACATTTAAAAAACTCCCCCAAAAGAAAACCCACCAAAAACCTTTCAGATAAGTGGCCAACTTGAAATCACTACGTAAAAATAAGATTTTTAATAAAAATATTAGACAAATCCAAAAGAGATTAATAACGAAGGACAAGAAGGGAAAAGTATACAACCAGCCTAAACTGCACATCTCCAAACCTGTTATACCATACTGCAGTTAAGGGTTGTATATAGAGATTTCTACTCTATAATATTTTTGCCAAAATTAACAGAAACGTTTAGAGGCCAACCCACAGTGCATCCAGATAACAAAAGCCGTTGAGTAGCTGAACAGGCAACTACTAGAAACACAACTGAACTGTACACTAAACACCAAATATTTGCTGTAACGTTATAAGAAAACAAGATATTTGTTTGATTAAAGCTGCTTTTGAGTAGATGCCTATTCTCATACCTCTTCGAAGCATCAGGGAATCAAAGGTTCACTTACTGCCAAACTGGTTAAGGAAAGCTGCTGCTCCTGAGTAACTCCAACTCAACAGGTGCCATGCTTTGATAAGAGGCAACATTTTCTGAGGGCCACACAGAATAGTAACACAACTGAAAACTTCATTAAATACTCCAAAATGTCCAGGCTCCCTAAGCAGTCCACATAACCAAGGTGTTAGGCACTTCTGATGAAATACTTAGGCAACCAATTTTAAGATCTAACAAATACTTCTATGGTTACAATCTCAAAAGTGTAACATGTTCCTCCAGAAAGCATTTAACAATTTTAACTGCATTAATACAGTGTTCTAAAACCAACTACAACTTTTGCAGGCAAGTGAATAGTTCTTCAATTACAGTATTTTTGGCTTCTTAACTCATTCTCAGACTGAGCTGTACTATACTTCTGTGCTCTCTGACCCTTAGTACACCCAAATATTCTAACAAACCCGAATTTCTCAATTCAGTTGGCCTGGCTCAGGTATCACTCTGGATCTTAATGTTGTCGTGCTTTTTTTCCTTGCGAGCTTTGTACTGTAGTTTGAGAAGCAATCCCAGCAGCATTGAGAACACTGACAATGACAGAAATGAAGAGAGCAGATTGCAAGGTGGGGTTTCTGCAGCATGTTAAAGGGGCAGGGGAATATACTCGGCAAAAGCACAGTCCAGCCTGCTGAAAAAGCCAGCTCACAAAGGGGCAAGGTGATCCTAAGAGCTGACTGATTTTTTTGCTTGCTTGATTTCAATAGGAATATCAATGACTTCGACGAATGCACTGAGGAGAAAAGATTTTTCTAGGTTTTTATCAGCAGCATATATAAATATGCATATATATATATGTACTCAAAGTATGTTGCATAGTCACAAGTCACCATTAAGTTTGGAAAATACTGATTTACTTATGCAGACTTTTGCCAACAGATCATACAGAGTAATTATTATTACATTATCATTAGCCACAAAGAACAGCAGAAGAAAATGGACATCTTGCCCCCAGTTCCAGAACTACATGATAGTCCATTGGCCTAAAAAGACAGTTAGGGACTCTAAGAGATTGCACTTGTTCCCCCTACAAATGAACCGCTCCATCATGTAAGAAACTCGCCTCTTCATTGTACAGGCTTTCATGAGTTTCTTTCCCACCCAACGAGTCCAAGCTTTGCCCTAAGACTGGCAGAACTGTTTGTACAAGTTTTCCTAAACTACTTTCAAATGTCCTCAAGCTCAGGATTTTCATCTGTACAGCCAAATACTGGCAGAGCTACCAGGCTCACATAAATTAATAATGTGTCTGTACTGAAACCAGATTTCATAACTATTTATAACAGTTACACAGTTTGCTCCATTTGAAAAGCTGAAGTGATATATTCCTACATAAATAGGGCATAGTTTTTTAATGGTGTAGAGCTTCTAAGAAATGTACAGCACAGGAAGGAGGGTGATGGAAGCAAAATAAAAATCTAGAAGAGTGATAAAAATCATATAATTTTACAAAATGGAAGAAAAATGCCATAAAAACTTGTCCAATTAGAGCTTCTGTAAACAGAAAATTATTTAAAAAATTAATTAGAACAATTGATTAAAATAATATTTCCCATACACATTTTAACTTCTTATTTCAATGAGCTACAAGAAAATGTAATTCTTAAAAAAATGGGCTGACTGTTCCTTTGCTGCTTGGAAATCAAACTGAAGAACTAGTTTTCATACAAGAAAATGTACAGGTTTAATCTTCAATATGAAACAGTTTAGGTATAAATCCCATGTAGTTTGGTGAGGCTCTTCGCCTTCCTCTGCTGCACACATTATTCTGCAACTCTCACTCCAATGTTCCTTCATAAATACCAGAAACAAAAAAAGAAGACACTAAATATATTCAGAAGTTTGAAAACAGAGCTGTGAAATGAAATTTGAGTTGCAGTTCCTGTCTAAACATGCTTAATTTAATTGGTGCTGACTACTTATATGCACATGACTAAACTCTTTTTTCCCCTAATTTTAAAAATCTACACTTCTTGTTAAGCTGGTTAGTCAGCATCACCTTTCTGGTAGCAGTAGCAAGTGCTACAGGTGGTGTAACAGAAGTTTAGAGGAATTTACAAGCCAAATTTCTAATCATTATTATTCTGTTCTACACAGAAAGGCTCTGTCAGTGAGCAATAACTATACAGCTACTTCTATACAGAAGCGTGACATTAATTTGATGTGCTGCTGTTTTGAGACATCAGCCTTCATTACTTCATCGTTTGCTCTCATTCAAAAACTTTATTTAGTAAGTTAAAAAAAAAACCAACCTTCGAGTGCTCTCTAGGCAATATGCTATAAAAAAAGGCTTAAAACTTTGCCTGTTCTGAAGACGAAAGCTCTGTATAAACCCTAAAGTTATCTACACACAAGCAGGAGCTAGGGACAATTTATCTCAATGTATTTTGTAATGATTAATGAAACATAACATTCATTCTAATAGAGTCAACAAGCTTTTCTTAAGTGTGTTAACAAGAATTGGAACACTGGAATCCACAGGCCTTGACTCAAGTAAAAATTTCCATAAATTAATTTCCTACATTGAAATCAATACTCTTTTTGCTGATGTGCTTTCTTTAGAAATCTCAACTATCTCCACTTTTCTGCTTATCTGAAATAGAACATCTCCCCTACACAAATGTCTGAAAAGTAAAAAAAAAAAACAAAAAACTCAAACTTTAAATTTCTGCTTGACAAATTATGGGGTTTTAGCACCATCTTAAAAAGAATGTGATCTTAAGGTATCTCATGGAACGTAACTAATTCATAAACAATGTAATTTATATGAAGAAAAATATTCTGTACATATATATATACATATGTATATATATACTGTGTTATTGTAGAACTGATATCACAAACATTCCTTCCACCCCCAGCAAAAATCCCCTTCTTCAGAGCATTTACTTTCATTTTGTTTACTCCCGAATACAGCAGATGCATTTACCATACAAAATATTAAATTCTCAAGGATCTAGTTTTCAATAAAACCACATGGAAAAACTGAAGTTCTCCCAGTAATTCTCCTGCTCAGAAGTTTCTAGCATCATGAATTCTTCTCCCTCATGATCCAGTACCATTTGAACAAGCTCTGTTGGCATTTTGGTTTTGCAGGTATTTTCCCCCCTCTGAGCAAGCAAGAAGAAACTAGGGAATACCAACACAGTCTGATCTTCTCACAGTGGATGCTACAACCAGAGATGAAGACACGAAACTACCTAGTTCTTATGCAATGAATTGAACAGCTGATAGTACAAAAAAAAAAAAAAAAAAAAAAAATCAGAATTTTTAGACTCCTCATTCCACTACGAATAACTAGTCGTTGCAAAGAAATGTGCTGACACAACACAGAACTTTTCTGTATCCCCAGCATAAAACGACAGTGCAAAAAACCAAGGTTTCAAATATATGTCAGTCTGCTTCAAAATCCACCTTGAATTTTTTTGAGCCTTTAAAATCGGCATAACCTCAAGGAGAATGGTCAAGTTTATTTCAGTGTATTTTTTAAGTGCCTCCCTTGCTATAGGGAAGTAAAAGTGTTTTCTCCTTATCTGTCTACAGCAGGTGAATGGACATTTAAAGAAATTGCTGTTATCAATTATTTCAGCTGTTTTCTAAGGTTGTCCTCTTTGGACAATGTGTATTTAAACTACTCATAGATTTCTAAAATTGCCTAAAAGCTGAAAAAAACAGCCAACCGTAAAAAAACCCCAAAAAACAACTAGAGACTACTTCTAATTCAGTAAGCTTCAGTTCTAATTCACCAAGAGCTGCAGCCTAGCTTTGGATATTAATACCTCATTAAATGCTGGCTAGCATAGTCCTTCAAAGGAAGTAAAAGACTGTCTAAAATAACATCAAAGACTTTATGCCATTTACAACAAACAAAAATAAAGAATAAAATTAAGTAGGCTACTTAGAATTCAAACTGAATTGACAAAAGCTTTGTAACAAAAATTAGTTCAAAAATTGGTACTGATACCTCCGTGCTTCAATGGATTTAAAGCCAAATACTTCAACTTTTTCATTTAAGAAGCCAAAAACTTAAGAGCAGTTATATGTAAAAGCCACTATCAGCACACAAACAGGCACAGTACGTACGGCAGGCAAAAGCAGTAACTGCGGATAAAACTAAACCACGTTTGAATTATCATCTAACAAAGTATCAGATGGTGATTTTAGGAACAAAATCTCTGGTTAGATGTCTAAACTCCAGGTTATTCATCCTCACAGAAAATAAAGGATTCTCTGAAATCATTTACCCAACTACATGCTTCCCACTTGCTTCCCTTCACTATTTATCCAGTTTGCTTTTCTCTTTGTCTTTACACTGAAGAGAAAAAAGGCTTTCACATAACTCTTCAGAAAGACACACAAGGGCCTTTTTCGCCCTGACTTTAATGTAATTGGTACCAAATCAAGGTAGTTCAGAAAGCTACATGCAGCTCCATTGTGCAATAAAGCAGTGTCATACATTTCCAAACCATCAATTTTAAATCACATGAAAAAAAGTCAAACAACGTTCTAAACCCATAGATAAGAACTTAGATTAAGCAAAAGAACTAACGCTGACCCAAATTTATTTTGTTTTTCTTGACACCATGAATAATGTAAGGAAATGAATAAGAACATGTCAAGAAATTTACTGAAATGCAAAATGCTTGAATGCCTATATGCAGTCATTTTTAGCCAAGTTTACTGGCTCCCACTACCTGTATATCATGGAAAACGCTTAGAATGCCTAAAAGAAGTTTTAACTTTAGGACAAAACTCCACAGCCACACAATAACCACGTTTAGAACAAGGCCTCATTCACAATCTCACCTAGAACCTGGAGCACGTGGGAATGAATGCAAAAATCCTTCAGCTGACTCCATACGCTGCCAGCTCAGGTCTCTGGTTCCCACTCATGCCCCAAGGCTGCTCCCAGACCACAGTCCCTCTAGAAGCAGCACTGCTGTTCAGGTTTATGCTGTTGTCAGTAATTCCTCACAGACCTGAATTGATTCTGTGCAGAGCCACTGCTGCACAAGCACACAGGATAGTTTATCTGTATGTCAATCCAAGATAATGAATGCACAGTTGACCACAAGCTACTTGTTTGCTGTAATATCAAACCAGGCTCTCCCTATGCTAATTACTGAATAAGCACTAAAGTATGAAGGACTCTGCTTCAAAGAACTCTAAGTGTAAGACATATTACAAAGACTGATACCACAAGAAGCCAAATTGATAAAGTGAAAATAAAGCAGTCATTCACATAAAGACTCAAAAATGTGTGCCAGGTGTTTGGATACATCAAGGCAGGTGGAAATATACAGGAGCACATTGGAAAGCACAAGGACACTTGTGAAGATACTTAATAAAGACATAACTAACACTAAGTCCACATGCAGGAGGCAGCAGCTCACCACCTGACACCACATGAGACAATACGCAGCGGGTGGGAACTGGTCAAATTCCTCTCCGGCTGAAACCACCACCTGCAGTTTGAAATGTTGATGAAAAGGTCAGAAACTGTGCAGATGCACGGAAACAGCAAATGTGATTGGAAGGAATGATTAAGAAAAAGAGTCTCTATAAAGAACAGAAGTCACACAGAATAAACTTGTTTGCACAGTCAGGTGACTGCAATTACTCTCCTTTTCCTGCCCTGGTAACAGCTCACACAAAGCTGCCTATTCCATGCACTACATGCTTGGAAATACTAAAAATACAAACCAAGTATCTGCAAAATTCAATGCTGTAATTTTCTTCTCTCTAGCTAGGGAAATGCTTTTAAGTATATCACAGAAAATTTCTCAATGCTTGTCTTTCAGTTCAATTACATGAAACCACATTGCGATACATCACAAAATACTCCTTTTTTAGCTACTTGATATCAAAGAGAGGGGAAATACAGACGCATTTCCTCTTTCCAGCTATGTCTGCTATCAGAACTGAGTCACAAGGAGGCAAAAAAGTGATCTCACTATGCAATTTGCAACATATTTAATTTTTTTTAAACAGAAAAAATGGCCCAACCTTATAACTCACTCAAAAAACTTAGGATATTTGCCCCATATCATGCAGCACTAGTATGACAGAAAAACCTCACCAAGAACTTACTAAACAAGATGCTTTAGAAGGGCATGGATTTTCCAAAGCAGGAATCAAATGCCCTCCCACCTCAGCTTTCCTCTAGACACAGTGGAAAATCCTTCCAGTCTAAGATTTCTTTTCCTGGTTTGTGAGGCTTGAAAATCCTTACTTACTTGCAAGTTTGAGAAGCTGCTTAAATCATACATTCAACAACCAGAATCTGGGTTTCTAGTTTGGTAGAGATAAATGCTACTGGAACTAATTGATGACAACAGCAAACTCAAAATTAAACCAGAGCAAACCTATGCACAGAAAGATAATACTTAGAAAAAAGTTGTTAGGGAACTTGTTGCTTGCAGAAACAGAAATAAATGATCTTCAGAAAAGCTTCAGATGGATGTTAACATTACAGGGAGAACAACCCATTAATCAGCTAAGATAAAACTTGAGTTTTTACAATTAAAAACTAGCAATTTAAGTATTTGTGTTGCATAGTTGATTAACACTTGAAAAAGTCTTAAAAATTGTTTATTAAAATTATTTTGCAATCACTTAAAAATAGTTGTATTTCACAACTACACATTTAAACTGAAGTAAAAGTTGCAAACAAAGTTAGGAATTAAAAAAAATGACTGCAAGCATATTTAGATTTCTAATAACAGTTTTAAGTAAAACCTATAAAAGGAAGAACTAATGATTGAGGAAATGTAATTCCCACTCTAAGGTCAGGAAACAGATTATGTTGTTCTCAAGTTGAATGAAGAGATTATGTTCATTTGTTGGAGGTTGGGGGGGGAGGAGTGGAATTTTTACCATTCTGTTGCCAGGTAGCTAACGATCGGTACTTAGGGGCATTTACTCTCACAAAAGAGACAAAGACTTTCTGGCTGGGCGGAGACGGGAACAAGAGATATGGGAACTGATAAGCTCACTCCTCGCTGGAGTTTGGAAGAGAGAGGAGTGGGAAAGAAGGGCTGTCTGCTTTTTTTGGCTGCGACTGCAGGAAGAGAAGCCTGGCTCTGCACTAGCTTTTTCTCTACCTGGTGAGTGAGTTGCTCGGGGCACGGGACTCCAATCCTCTCTTCCCCTCCGGGAGGGTGCATCTCCCAGCTGCGCTGCAGTGGAACAGGACCCCCGCCTGCTGCTGCCGCCCTGCGCCCTGCCTGCCACCACCCCGCCCTCTGCCTGCCCTAACTGCGGAGTTTTCCTGCCGCCTCCTCTGCTGGCCGGCCTGGGTGTGCTGACCCGGCCACTCCATCTCCCGGCTCTGGGCTCTCTGCTGTGCCCCGTCCATCTGCGCTCCACCTTGCTCCAGCCCGTCTGCCATCACGCGCGGCACAGATCCAACCTCGTGCCACAGCGCCACCTGCAGCTCCCCGGGAGTCATCGCACCTGCCCTGCTGGGCTGGGAGCCCAACAGCGCCCCTGCTGGCCGTGACCGTGACTGCACCAACCGGGAAAGCACCTGGCAGCCCAGGGACATTTGCCACTGAGTTTTTTTTTGTTTTGTTTACCTTTTTTACTTTGCTCACTGTTCTTTTTGTTACTGATTGTTTATCTCATTATAAATACTAGTAAAAAACTCTTATTCCTTTTCCCATACCTTTGCCTGAGAGCCCTTAATTCTAAAATTATAATAATTCGGAGGGAAGGGGGTTCACATTCTCTGTTCTAAGGAAGGTTCCCACCTTCCTTAGCTGACACCTGTCTCTCAAACGAAGACATCATTGTTTCAAGGGAGGGCTACATGACTGTGAGGTCTCATATGGGAAAACGATTTTCCAATTTCTATTGCACAAACATATTAGTCTATCTTATTTGAACAACAAACGAAATAATCTTATTAAAACCAAGGTAAAATTTTTGCAAGGAATTGTCTGTTTCATCTTGTTAAGTATTTGCACATTTCATTAGTTTAATAGCACATATACATTTTCTCATGGCTATATTAGTTCTAACAGACCCCCACGGAAGTCATGATGGATACTTGAAAAACTGATGCATACAGCTTCTCCTCCAGACCACAGAAGTGCCAAAAAGCTCTTGAACTCTCAGTAGGACTCTTCCCTTTATTCTCTATCTTCCCCTCCAAGGAAGGGTTTTTCTTTGTTACAGCAGTTACTCACCGAACTTTGAGACGTTTGTCAATTCTAACACAAATGAGTTGCAGCAACTGCAGCTCAACTGAAACTTTGTGTAAAGACACAATTTATGTTCTTTTTTTTATAGCACCACCATTCGATTTTTGGAACAGGCTGCTACAGCCAAAGCTCTTTTCTATCAGTCTTGCTTATCCGTTCTTGCTTCTTCAAAAGCAAGAAGCAAAGTCACATAGGCCATGTCAAAATTCACATCCCAAAGTATTTAGATTAAACTAATGAAGTGTTTAACTACCTTTGCCATGAGGGAGGGAAGTAGATGGAGCTGAACTAGGAAAAGACAGGACAAGTAGCTTGGGCAGTATCACTGCTGTAGCTCTTTGTTTCAGCATGTGGGAAGAATATCTGCAAGTAGTCTGACATCCTAGAAAAAATATCTGGAGTTTATAAAAAACTTCTTGTCTGTAACTCCAAATACTATGTACTGACTGATGATCATTAAGCCTTTGTATCCTAGACAATTCTGAATTTCTGAAATGATGTGATTTAATGACAAACAGATCATTAACCTATCTGCAGCCCCATGGGGATGTGAACAAAAGGATGATGCCACAGCAGACAGTGGTCTTCCTCAGATGCTCTGCTACCAAAGAGACTGAAATGCTTTTTTCATCTTGAGGGAAAGAAAAAGATGAAAAAAACCCTATGTGAAATAGTTTTTATACTTAGTTCATTGCACTTTATAACTCATTTCACTATTAAATATTTTAAAGGAAGATTAATGGGACTCAGGGATGATTAGATTATGGAGTTTATACTTAACCTGATCAGTGACTGGATGGCCACTACTGTTCTAATATGGAAGGTGACAGTGGTGCATGACTCAAATTAACACTTCTGGCTTTGACATCTTGTACTGAGGAGTTGTGCATGCACAGCCATTCAGCTGAGTGTCCAAAGATTTTTGGCTATCACCTCTCATGCAAATGCATGCTACTCTAGCCTCTGCCCTCTTCTATGCTGCCAATTATTGTGTAGAGCCTCCCCCTCTGTCTGCAAAGTAGTTCAGATCTCTGAAGTGTTGGCCACTAAGAACTGTTGTCCACCACTTCAATTTTTGTTGCTACAGCTGAAGCAGCCATAGAAGAACATGGTAGACTGAGAATGTTAACAATATTGCATGTTTCTGTACTTCTTATGATGAAATGTTCTACAAGACAAGGATGTTAGTTCTGAATCAGTGGTTGGTTAACTTGGACACCAATCTGTCAAGTGTACACTTAGCAAAAGGAATTTTCCATTTCAACTAAGTGTTGAATCCCATTTGACCATGATGTGTTTGAATTTCCTGTTCTCTTAAATGTGTGTGCCACCTGGAGGTCTTCCATCAGTCTTGATAATTTCCAGACTGGCATACATGAGGCCTCAATACTACCATGGATTTCCAGGATACCCCAGTTGATCCTTTCCTGTGATATCAAAGTCCTCTAATGCTACTGTGTATTAACATAATAAAATATTTTAGCTGGAAGGAATCTTCTAATCCAGCTACTTGATCACTTCAGGGCTGACCAAAAGTTAGAGGATCTTATTAATGGCATGAACTGCCAACTATTGACACTTCAGTGATAATTCACACAGTTCATTCCTCAATAACCCCTTATCAGGGACACTGACAAGCAATTCTCCAGTCTTTCAAGCATAGAAAAAATTAAATACCCTACTAGACAAATAATTATCTTTAGTAAAGACTTTGTCTTGCCTTGTATTCAGTTCTTTTGAAGATATTTCAGATGGCTTTCAGAAGACCAAGATAATCTTTCCCTAGTCTTCCCAGAATTAATTTTTTGCAATTAATGAAGTATATTTATCAACTTCTTATCCTCTGAGCTTCTTTAGCACTTTAATTTGAAGACTCTTCACAATCCATCAGTGATTCCAGCCAAGATAACCTGCCAGTCTTACTGCTCCCAACAGCAACTCTTTCAACTCGCTTCTATGTATCACCCAGAGTCAGTCAAAAAGTATCAGGTATCTTCAGGTATGAAAGTGGATACAAGGTTTTTCCACACTCCGAATTTAATTGAATCCACAAGTTAAGGCCTCAGGCTCACGCAACTTACTTGTCAGAAGACAATTACTGGAAGACTGGATTGAGCACAATACCAGGGAGAAGATCTCGGGATTTTGGTGGAGAGTTGGGGTTGTTCAGCCTGGAAAAGAGATGGCTCCCAGGAGACCTTACTACACCTTCTCAGAGGGGCTACAGTAAAGCTGGACCAAGGCATGGAGGGATAGGGCAAGGGTAAATGCCTTTAAACCGACACACAGCAGGTTTATAACAGGTATTTGGCAGGAATTTTTTACTTGTGAGGGTGATGAGGCACTGGAACAGGTTGCCCAGAGAAGCTGTGGATACCCTATCCTTGAAGTGTTCAAGGCCAGGCCGGATGAGGCTTTGAGCAACCTGATCTAGGGGAAGGTGCCCCTGCCCCTGGCAGAGAGATTGGAACAAGATGATCTGGAAGGTCCCTTGCAGCCCAAACCATTCAGTGATTCTTAGACATTTTGTAATGTCTGATGTTCAATCTCCTATATTTGTTTGTATTAGGTTTTTTCCATTTTTTCTTTGAACGCATAAAAAATTTTCTCTTTAATATATTAACCTACACACTCGGTGTAGTAGACACAGAACATAATCCCAGCTAAACTCCTTCCACTGTTTGCATAAATATAGATTTTAGAAAACCCATTTCTTTAGTACTTCTAACTCCATAGTTTTCTTTTCTTAAAAAAAACAAAACAACAAACAAACCCCCCAACAAAACAGTAACTTCCATCTTAACTAAATCCCAAAAAATACTGGTACACAGAACTCAAAGAGCTGAAATGGAGAAGTCTCCTGATCTGTCCTTGATTTCTGCTAGTTTATATTGTTAAGGAAGAACGAGAAAAAATGAGTCAAAAAATGGCACAACAGTAAGATGATGATTACAGTAATCTGGAAACTATTCCCACATGGATAATATACAGCAACGAGTAGCTTCCCCTTCACCAAATCTTCATAATGCACAGAACCACTGAAGTACTTCAAAAATTAAGAGTAGTTCCTCTGCATCCCCCATTCAAGTTACCAGAAAACACATATGAGGTTCATGACATTTACTTGTGGGAGCAATCTGGAAGTATTTGGACGAACCTAACTGAACTAAACAAAGCTGTTGATAAAGGCACAGCTCTGATCACCGGGGATGGAAAGCAGGTGGCAGAAGAGAGATGCAACTGTTATTCAGCATTTACTTATCTGTGAATAATTTTATCTACACAACATATCAGCCTTGGGAAATGCTAGAGAAAATCAGCAGTATTACCTGTGCAACTTCCACTAGCAAGGAAAAACTCACCATTTTCATTCTCAGCAAGTGTATCCAAATGGAGAAATAGAATACTGTAGAATTTTAAATTTACAAAACCGCTTTATGGTTTCTGTACAAGTAATAAAGAATGTGATACAGCATGAAGCAGGATGTCAGGTAAAATGTTTTTTATTTTGCTATGTAGGTCAATATAAGAGGAAGAAAATAGTAAAAAGGTAAAGCCAGAAACAAAATGCCAAAAGAAATTAAAGAATGAGAAACTACAGGTGAAGAGAAGGATGAAGACAACAGGCATTCCTGCTTGCAAGATCAGCAAATTTTATTTACATTTGCTCCTACACTTACTACATTTTTGGAGTCAAATCCCTAAGTCCTTGGGCTTGAGAAGGTACAAAAAGTTCATTGAGAACTTAAACTGTGGCACACTACAAGAATCCTGGGGGAGAAAATCATTCCTACCTTCAAATCCAAACAAAGTTTTTAAAGGAAACTTAGGAAGCTGTATCAATCAAACATTTGAGGGCAAAAGGCTTAAAACTGGACTTTCTTTTTCTTCCAGGTTTCTGTCTGCAAAAGGAGTTACATTTTAATCTACACTTAATTCTACTTCAATTTCACCTGAATAAAACAGTTTTATCTGTAAGTGTAACAACTAAGACTCAGCACTAAAGGCATATTACTTCTTATAAACCCTACCAGAAGTGAGTGCCATTTCAAACTGAACCGATGGCTTTGTATAAATTCAAAATTAATTATTTTATCATATTCTGATAGAAAACAGGTACTCAGAGAAATATGAAATGCTTATGCCAGTTAAACAAATGGTTCCAACCGAACATTTCAAAATTATTTTATGCAGTTTCATTTATAACTGCTTTAACAAAATTAATGGCAAGTTTTAGAGTTTGGATTATTACAGCCTTGAAAAAGCAGCTTAATTTACACATACTGTTCTTAAAGATGTGGATTTGATACAAAACACAGCAACTGTTCCAATGAAAAACAAAATCAACAACCTACTGCACGACCTATATGAATGCCATCTCCTATGGGCCAGCAGTGCTTGCCAGACACAACAACTGCCCTCCAGCCTGCTGCTGGAAGAAATTCCAACTGTGGCATGGAGAATGTCCACTGAGGGGTAGCTGGACTCTGGAAACACCTGACACCACAGTTACAGGGATGGTGTGAGGAGTGCTTCCACCTGAACTGGGCCCTGATGTTACTGCAGCTACTGTTCCAGCAGGGGCAACCCCTACTCCCACCCCACTGGCTTCCTGACCAATGTTCACATACATCATTCCTCTGATCTCCTGCCAGGACACTTCATTCATTCCTAGGAAGACACAAGAAATGCTCATTTCATATAGGAAACTAAAAAGAAAAACTCTTGAAAACATAAAAGGCTTTCCCATATATCTTTAAATATGTAGCTCTTATAATTAGGATAGGGAAAAAAAAGTCCAAGCTAATAGAAGAACAATATTTATCAGTAAATATGTTTACTGATTTAAACCTTAAATCTTAAATACCACTGCCAAATTAGGACTCTAAAAGAGAAAAAGTACCACAGAGCTTTTTACAAAAGGATATATTAAAATGGTAGTGCTCCACACATTATAAATGCTTGCCCACATATTTCCTTGCTAAAAAAATCAAAATACAATTTTTGATCACAAAGGCAGCAGTTTCTTTTACATTATTACTCAGCATGATGTGTAAAACCACTAATTCTGTTATACTGATGTCTGATTCTAAAATTAGTAGACTATGAAACAAAATAGCACAGAAAACTAACTTCTCTATCCCAACTACATCTCACTCTTACACCCCAGCCTCAGTTGCTCTTTCAAACATGTTAAGCCACATAACACCCTAACACAGTAATTGACATTAAATGTCTCTAACCCACACAACTGTACATTTGGGGGTCTTCACAATATAAAGATTTCAGGCTCAGATTAAAATAAAGTTTGTCGGCTCTCTCGCAAAACATTTATGACTTGGCCTAAAACAATTATAAATGACAACAGCAAAACAATCTGGTATCAACAAAACCCTCTCAGGAAAGAATACCTGTCTGTGCCTGAACACACAGACCTAATGATCTCCACACATTCTTAATCCAACATAACTGATGTATTATCAACCTTTTAGTATGTGAATGGACATAAATAAAACCCAAAATACCACCTACGACCTAAAGTAAGTACTTTTTGGAGAAAAACATATTCAAGTCCAAGAAATGCCTTATTTTGCAAGCTAAATGAAAGTGTTAAATCCAATTAAAACTTAACATATGTGGATAGACATTTAATCAGAATACAACACTTAGATCTCAAATATGGACAAAATAAACTAGTCCTTTAATCCCTCTACACAATTCTACCATATTCACTGAGTCTTACAGACTAGCAAATGTCCCATCTTTAAGGAAATATTTAATATAGAGACAGTTATATGGCAGGAGTATTTTTTAATAACCTTGAACAATCTTGGTTTTGTGAGAAATGCAAGATCTAAAGTTACTTTGTCTTATCAGTATTGTTACAGTAGATGTTTGCTTAATGTCAACATACCCTAGTAACATCAGTTCTGCAACTTCTTCAGACTACGGGATAAACTCATCATTGTACCTAACTAAAATTTAAGCAATATATATCATAAAGGAGACAAACAGAAGATACTTGAAAAATGAGTCAAGCCAGACAGACGCCTTATTTTTAGATCAACTACACAAAGTCATTTCCAGCAAGTCTAGCTTTGTATTAATCAATACACACACGTGAAGAGTTGTGGAACTTAATGCAGCTTTTAAAAACTCACTTCCTCTTTGAAGAGATTTATGACCTAATTCTACATGAAACTTTGTATCAGCCATACAAAATGTGTATGATTAACTCAGTCCATCAACCAAAACTCTTCCTGAAAAAACATGGATGAAATCTAAGAGCTAAGTTATGAACATAGGTCAGACATGACTCCACTTATTTCCACTAGGATGTACATACTGAAAGCTTCATATGGAAAGACAGACAACCAGACCTGTTACCTGTAACTGAGACTTTTGCCAATATCTTAATGAAGCAAGAGGAAATCTATCCTGGAGTTGTATGAAAAAATAAATTAAAAATAATCACAACTACAAGACGTACACCAGATTAGTAGGCCAATGACCACAAATACTTGTCAAAAAATAAGCCTGCTAGAAAGGCTGCAGATGTGCTATTTAGCACAGCCTGCAGACAACAGAGGATCATATCAACAATCAAGTTTAGTGCAAATAGAGGCATATACAAAGCTGGCAAAGAAGTCAAATGTGGATTACTACTGAGAATCTTTTGCTACAGACTTTTGCATTTCTTTCTCAGCTCCCAAGATGGTTGTCATAACCTCCTCAGACATATTTCTTCCCCATACCTACAACTGCTCTTAAATAGCCATGTTTAGGAAAAAAAAAAAATCTGGTAAGCAATCATGAAATATAATCTTTAGATATGTGGTCTTTATTTGCAAGCTAAACATTTCACATATCAGCTCTTGCCTACTATTCTGAAAGCCACAGCAGGTATTCTGAGGGAGATCCAAACTAAATCTTGCTATAAAGTTTCAGCATGCAAGCCATTGCTACAAAATAAATTTTATACAACTTGTTTGAAATGACACTGAAGCAGCTAGAATTGAATCCTTTACATGTTTTGATGGCATTTAGAACACTTTTCTACCATATAATTGTGAAGTGCCTCTAACTTCATTATTAGCAACACTACACAATTGGTATTATTTGTTGTAGGAGGTTTTAAATGAAAGATTTTTTGCCGTATTTCCAAGACAAAGGTCTGGACACTGACTTTGTGGCAATAGTGGAATGTTTGCACTATGGGGAATAATTAAGACAGCAGTTATGTTATGGGTGGGGAAATCCAAATTACATGAGGCAAACATTTTCACCTAAATTATTTGAAGAGAAAGAAGATTGATAACTCTCTTAAATACCTACAACTTTGATACACACAATGAGAAGTGTTTATACATCATGTCTACACTACTGTCATATGTTGTTTCCTTTGCTGAGTTTCTATCAAACTTTTTAAAAAGAAAATGCAATGTATTAATACTTGTTTTACAGGAGATTCTCAACACAGAATTTACCATTCAAGACAATTAAGTTTCTTTTCAGTGCAACAGACAGGTTTTTTTTTAATATAATTCCACATTCAAAAAAAAAAAAAAGCAGGAAGACATACAAACAGGAATTCAAACCCTCTACTGGCTTACTTGCCTCTGTGTATAAAAACCTGCTCTAATAATTTTGGGGTTTTGGAAACCACTGTACAAAGAAAAAGATTAAATTATCAAGGAAAATGCTTCTACACATGCTGATTACTCAGTGCACACTCACATATCATTAAATCAAGGGGAGGAGGCAGTATCTAAAAGTGAACTAGAAAGCACTGTTTAAAAATCAGATCTAATTCACAGTATTCAGCAAGCTGATGTTCTGTTAACATACTTGCCCTAAACATCTGCAACATCTGGCCCACCGAGAACACTGCAGAGAAACACCCAAGGAAAACAGCTACATAAAGCCTTCAGTGTACTCCACAATCCAGTGTAAGATTTAATATATACTGTCATAACAAGAGGCATCTTCTCATAAAAAGACAGGCAAGCCCAGTTTCTTCAGCCAACTGCTTGTACTATTAGCTCAATCACGATACCAGATACAACTACAATTGCCTCAGAGCTGTGCCAACATCCCTAACACAGAAGAAAGAGATTCAGTACTACAGAGTGATACTACAGGGAAAAAAAAGAACTGTTCTTATTAATGAAGAAAAAATACTATTCAAAGAACATGGACTTTCCTATGTGCAACATCCACATAATAAACTGCAGAATGTGCATTATCAAGTAGTTTCTCACATGCATTTGCCTACTAACCATTCTGCTGGGACAAATTCCAAATTTTCAACTCTCTGAACACTTCAGAAAACTGTCAGGTGATTTGGTGTCATTTCCACACATATAACCCAAACTACACCACCACCAAATTAGCATTTCCCTTTTTATTCGAGTTTTCTTCTCCCACTTCCCTAGCATATTTATATTCATGTTGACACAGAGTTGTTGAGCAGAGAAAAGCAGGCAACATTTCCCTCAGCTTCTCAACAAAACTGCAACTGTTGTTAACATCTGGTTTTAAACCTAGACGTGACTAAATAAAACCAAATACTAAAATGTAACTAAATACTACGCTTTATACGTAAAAAATGTAACACGGCACAGTAGTTACATTTTGAATGCATACATATCCCACATACCTGAAGAGCTACACCATCAGGTCACTGCAACTACGAAGGCCTGATCTCTCAGTTGAGATGCAACAATGAGAAAGTAAAATAAACCTCAAAGTATTTTGTTAACATGCAGCATATAAGTGACTATTAGGCCATTTATGAAATATTACCGATTCTTATTTCACATATGCATCTAATTACTCAGAAAAAAGCATCCTAAAATCAGGTGATAAGAACCTCTTTATCACATCTCAAACACACTGCATATTTTGGTATTAAGCCATCTTGCTACAAACTGTAAACCGTAAGAATATAAGCCGTCCTAAATATATTAATATTCTCTCAAGGAAACAGGCGTCTGACCTTAGGAAACAAACGGAAAAAAAAATGCCAAAACAAAAAATAAAAATCTATGCTCAATAACTGCCACAGAGATTAACCCCAAACTGTTGGCTGTATTCATGATCCACTCAGGACAGGAGGCATTTTCCTCAACTTTTTAGTTATTGTGGTCTGCACAGGCACGTTTGAAGCCGAATCAAACCCTACCGCTTCATTGTGTGCTACCAGCTACCAAAGGCATTTGGCCTTTTCGCTGCTCTCTCAGGAAGCGGTTATTATCTCTACGAGCACCAAAAAAATAACACAAGTTTTTCGTACGTTCGAACAAAGCCCGTGTGATCCCAAACACGCAACGGCCCGTGAAGTCCGAGCGCCGCCGCCGCCCCCGTCCCCGCTCCCCCTGTGCCGGAGTCCATTATAGCCCCAGCACTGCGTCCGCCCCCGTCTGCCCCGGGCCCCCGGCGCTCTCCCGGGCACCAAGCTGGCCCGGCACACCCCGCCGGGCCGGGGGCGGCTCCCCCCGAGCCCCTCCGAGCGCACAACGCCGCCCCTCCCTCCCCCGGCGCCGCCGCCCCTCACGGCGCTCGCTCCGTCCC
>VZRL01006030.1:1484261-1532449 GCA_013397895.1 Origma solitaria
CGCCCTGGCCCGGCCCGCGGGGAGGCGGAGGGAGGAGGCGGCGGCCCCCGGCCCCTTCCGCCGCGCATGCGCAGCCCGCCGCCCCTCAGCGTGGCCGCCGCGGGAAGGGAGCGTCCTCGACCGTGTCCCTGTCCGTCCCGCCACAAGACAGGGTTAGTGTTGGTCTGTGTGTGTTTGTGCGCACGCTCATTTACTGTGTCCAGTTCTGGGCTCCTCAGTGCAAGAAAGACAAGAAGCTACTGGAGAGGGTCCAGCACAGGCCACAAAGATGATGTGGGGTCAGGAGCATCTGGTGTATGAGAAGAGATTGTGGGCCTGTTCAGTGAAGAGAAAGCAGAGAGGGGATCTCATTAATGCATCTAAGTATCTCAAAGGCAGCTGCCAGAGGATCACAGAATATTACAATATGCTGAGTAGGGAAGGACCCATCAGGATCATCAAGTCCAACTCCTGGCCCTGCACAGGACATCCCAAGAGTCACACCATGTGCCTTAAAACATTGTCCAAGCGCTTCTTGAACTTTCTCAGGCTTGGTGCTGTGACTACTGCACTAAGGAGCATGTTCCAGTGCCCAACGAACCTCTGGGTGAAAAACGTTTTCCTAATATGTAGCCTAAACGTCCCCTGACTTAGCTTCAAGCCATTCTCTCAGGTCCTGTCACTGGTCACCAGAGAGAAGAGATTGGTACTTGCCCTTCCACCTCCCCTCATGAGGATGCTGATGACTGAACTGAAGTCTCCCCTCAGTCTCCTCCAGCCTGAAATGCCTGGCACCTGGATGGTGCCAGACTTCTAACAGGTACCCAGCGACAGGACAAGGAGCAGTGGCCATGAACTAAAACAAAGGAAGTTGCACCTCAACGTGAGGAAGAACTTTACGTTGAGGGTGGGAGAGGACTGGAAAAGACTGCCCAGGGAGATAATGGAATCTCCCTCTCTGGGGACATTCAAAACCCACCTGGACACATTCTGGTCTCATAACCTGCTCTAGGTGACCCTGCCTTGGCAGGGGGCTGGACTAGATGATCTGCAGAGGTCCCTTCCAACCCTAACAATTCAGTCATTCTGTGATTTTAGCCTTTTGGGAAGTGTGGTGGTGGGAGGCAGGGCCTAACTGAGGGCCTGGGAGACAAAGGGGAGGTGAGGCCCATTTGAGGGGTCCCCAGTGGTCCCTGTTGGCTCCCCAGGTCCCCACACCCAGCACCACCTGTGGGATGTGTGCTTGCATGTGTGTGTTACAGTAAACAGGAACACATCTCAGTAGTTACTAATTTATTAAATAACTGCTGTGCTTATAGTTACTTGTGTGGTGATTTTGCGCAAAGAGCCAATTATTCCCTTCCTCTGATGGGGCAGTGCTGTTGGTAAATACAGTTCTGGTGCTGATAGACATTGCTAGTGATGGGTCTTAATAACCTCACTCAATATGAGTATAAATTCCACATATTCAACAGCCCTACAATTAGAGAGATCTCTGCATGTCAGTGACATTTTAAAACATGCATTTCACAACAAAATCCCCTATTTTGCCTTTTTCCTGGTTCTTCAAGAGCCTGGTTAGAGAGTGCTCCATTGCAGGAAACAGTGACAGATGCCATCCGCAGATCAAAGTTTCAGACAAAACCTGGCTCTCAGTGCTGTGGGCACTGCACAGTCGCTGCTGCTGACCCCTTGTTGTGTGGCAGGGAGGAGCCAGGCCCTGCCTGTCGCAGTGACTCCAGGCGAGCTGGGCTGCAGGAATAGCACCTGTACTGGTGCTGCTGCTGGCGCAGCAGTTGTGTGGATGAGATGTCTGTGACTACCAACTGTGTTCTTAAAAATAGAGATGTCTCAAAGGAGAAAATCCTCACTGTTTTCAGTATTTATAGACATGGCTAAGAACATAAAAGTTCCCAGCTCCTGATAAAGATAGAAACATCTCTGCAAGAAATGAAAATGATTTCTTGAGCCTAATACTAGTCAGCTAAATACCCAGATGTCTGCAGCCTGCTGCCACTCACATGGCTAATCTTTGTGATCCCCAGTGTCCCGTCCCACGGCCACCTGGGGCTGTCTCCAGGGAGGATGCAGGGCTGAAAAGCCAATTCCTGTGCTTACTGAGGAGGGAAGGCCTCTAAGTCACAGCCTCCAAGCCAGCCCTTCTCTTTGTGCAGACCAGCTGGGACTGAAGGAAACCCTGTTATGCCCTTGGCATCCTGAGCACTTACAGCAGCTGGTCTACATTACACCAGCTCTTCAGCTCTGACTCTTCCTGGGGCCCTGTTTGTCCTCAATAATTCTAATCAGTGTATAAAACATCCAGTCTTCACGAATAGATCAACATGCATTTGATAAGGATAAGTTTGAATGATTTCCACATCAGCGTGCTTGTCAGTACTGAAAAACCCAACCAGATCATGAAACAGAAAAATGTTTAAGTGCAATCAGTTTGGGAATTGATCTGATAAATACAATTATTTACTTATTTTCAAAGTATTTTTCTAAAAAAAAGAATAAACAAAAACAATTACACCACCACATCTCACAGTTTAATAATGGCACTGAAGTTTCTGACTCGTGCTAAAATAGTTCAAGAAATTAGTTTCTCTCTTACCTTTGTTATGAGTGGAAACTTTAAAAGTACATAATACTTTAGATAGTTTTACTTGGTATCACTCCATTACAAAATACCTTTGCTAGCTATTCCTCTTTTTAAGGATGTATTAACAGCTGACTGGGCTCTGCTTACACTCCAGACATTTCAGATAAACTCCTTTAATGCAGTTATGCTTTGTTTTTTTCTGTGAATAAGTATCCTCAATGCAAAATACTAAACAAATACACAGTCTACAGCGTAAGAAAATGGCCAAGGATACAGAAAGCCTGGATGCCTTTGCCTTCCTCCACAGTCTTCCTCTGAGCCCTTGGGTAAGGCACTTGACTGAGGAGCACTCACAGAAACTGAAAGCTGCAGCCCTAACCACCCCCACTCAGCTAGTGCCTAATCATGAAGAAGTCTACATTTTCTAAAGCCACAAACTTCAGGACCTAAAACTCTGGACATGAACAGAATTTATCCTGCTGTACGATGACTTTCTTGTCCCCCAGCAGTTTTGACAGTGCTGTTAGATCTAGCAGGGTAGCAAATAATTAACCTGTATTAGTTAAAACAAAGGTATTCCTTCATGAAAATGAAACAACTAGATGTGGTAGACACCCTCAAACCATCTCCACAAAAAATGCTGGTCCCTACAAGAGGTAGCACTCTTTTAAAACAAAGTGGGCAACATCCTTCACTCCCAGGACTGGGGAACACCCAGATTTGATTCCTTTCCTCAAGATTTACAGGCATGGCTTCCTTGGAGAGAGTCCTCAAAATCAGCAGCCTGCTTTGGCTGCCCTCTGCTGCAGCTGGGCTGTTCTGCAGGGAAGAAGTCAATATCTTCATGTCAGATCTTCTGCTTAACGGCCTTGCAGTCAGAGAACCATAGAGTTGTTTGTGTTGGAAGGGATTTAATGACCCTCTAGTCCAAATCCCAAATCTAACTATCCCTCGTCTAATCCCCAGTCTAGCTGTCATCCTACACCTTAAGAGAGGCAGTCATAAATGTGTGAGCCTCTGAGTTCTCTGAAACAACAGCTGCAGTTAACCACCTACACCCTCACTGAGGGACAGCCCTGCAGCTCGGGAGCCATTGGAGCTATCTGTCCATGTTCCAGAGTAGGGCCATGGAATGGTGGTTTATATCCTTAGTATGTCCCTTGTGAGCTATATCATGGTAAAATATGCTGATCTGGATGTATGTTTTGTGCATTTGCAGTAGCAGATCCCATTCTGAAGTTAATTTTCCCACATCACCAGTGCATAGCAAATCTAGGCACCCAATGCATTGGCTTCTGCATTCCATTTTGTCAACAGACTTACAATTAATTAATAAAAGTAAATGAGTCTGAAATGCTGCAGTCACTAGACATGCTTCTAGATGCATTGCTATAGGAATTAATTTGTATTTCATGTTTTAGGTCAGCAGTGACCATAATACCAAGGAGGGTTTTTTACTGCGATAAGAGTTCTGTTCCACTGAGCCAAGCCTCCCCCTTGGCTAATCTGTTCCCAGAGCCCCAGAGAAACAGGCTTAGGAGCCGAAGATTCTTTGCACAGCGGGACTTTCCCATCCACACACCCTTTTGCCCCACCATTGCTTCATAAGCACAGCCTTTTCCTGTCACAGCCATTTAAGTGCTAAGTCAGGGCTGATCTTCTGTTTTATTGCTTTTGACCACGTAACCTGTTCGTTAACACAGCCTCTGCTGCTTCTCCTTGTACTCTTGTATTGTACTCTCGTTGTACTCTTGAATTCAAACTCTTATTTGAATTTCCTCAATCTTCACAGCCTATTCCTGTCTCAACCCTCTCTTCTAATACGGAAACATTTGACCTACATTATGCAACTGCATCCATGTCCAGTTTTAAAGTTTAAAACTACACATTTTAAGCTTTTTATCCCATGTATGGGAAGAACTCTTCTTAGCTAGTCATCCTTCAAATTTCCCATTTAACACAAAAACCGGTACGAAAAGGCCTTCCCCTAGTATTATTTCCATAAACCCATTTGACAACAGCCAGCCTCTCAGTATGCTGAAAGTACCAGTCTGCTCTATTCCTCAAAATTGTGGTATTATTTCCATTTGTTTCCCCCTACCGATATGTGCAACTGAAAGTTTCTTCAAGGAAGGCCATGTATTCTGGGTGTTTTAGGGACTAGATGGAAACTGGCATAACATACTGAGCTAGTGCACATGAGAACACTTCAGTTTAGCACCAACAGAAAAATCACAGTTGTATTATAGTAAATTTTGTCACTAATCCCATTTTTTGAATGACTCATTACTATAGTACTGTTCTAAAATGCTGACTTGTCATTCAGTTACACACATGGCCATTGCTTCTGTAGACATTACCAGCAAGATACTAATTCTGCAAGAGCAAGGGCAAGAGGTTTAAAGGAAATGCATGAGAGGAGGTGTCAGTGAGTGGAGTGCACAGCCCTGCAGCACAGATCATTATGAACTTGTCCCAAGAAAGAAATGTCTCTCCTGGAAGTGCTTTGCTAAGTAAGTCTATGCTATAATGGCTGAGGAGGTGTCAGATGAAGACTCGTTGCTCCTGCAGGACGGCTTTGGTCCCCGAGTCATTCATCCCCTCGTAATTGGCTGAGGTCTAAACAGACTTCATAAACATACCTCAGTCACAGCCACCAGAGACTGCCATTGTAACACTACAAGAGTCACTAATGGCATCACCTCACGTACATGAATGAATGTGAATGGCTATGGAGTGGCAAAGCCAGAGATAAACGCCAACTGGTTTTCATATTCGCACTCACATTCACTTTGTTCACAACAGAGTGGCATCAGTGCTTATCTTAAAAAAAAAGCACCGGTGTGTCTCAATTTTTCTTTCCAGTGGAGAATTAAGTTCCAGGAACTCCTTATGATAGAGGCAGGCTGTGGCTCTTAGAGCTGATGATCCCATATGATCCTCAGTACAAAGAATGAAACCTCAGAGTTGAGCATCAAATTAATTGCCACTCATTTCATATATTAAGCAGTAATGACATTCTAATTTCTAAAATGGGGAAGAAAGTTCAAAGAAATAGCCTAGGTAATGGAAGCAACCACAAGAGCTCTGAATAATAGCAATTTTTTTTTTTTTTTGCACACTCAGGATGACATAACTCAGCCATATCAGAACAAGGAAGAGTGGGAAAAATGGGGGATTTTTTCCCTCTCCAAGGGAAATACATTATAAGAACCCGAAGAACATATCCAGAAGTTTTGATTTTTTTACATGAAGTCTCACCAACTTAACTTTCATGAACTAGAACTTCTCTGTATCTTCAAAAATGAGAAGCTGTAATGCAAAGGATAAACTAGAAGAAAGATCTGCAAGAGTACTTTGACTTACATAATTTCAAGTCTTGGGTTCATTAACATCCTTCTACTTCTTGCCATATCAAATACTGATCCTCCTAACTGCCAAAGGTTCTTCTGACAGGGCTCTGAACAAGCAGCCTGACAGCAAGTGGACTTTGCTTAGGGTGACATTTCGACATTTGCAGTCATCTCTGCTCTTTTGGTGTAATCTATGCTGTATTTTTTTCTTCTATCTTAACTGCACCTGAAGCTCCTCAGAATTTCCTGTTCTTATACAGTGTCAAGGGGCTCCAACCACAAGCAGCAAGATAACTGGATACATCATTTAAATACCAAAATGGAGCACAGCTGTATTAGCTCAGAGCTAGTTCAGACCTCTGTTCTGACTCATCATTATAGCATGAAGACATACCCACTGGCCCCCATTTCCATGCAGAGAACCCAAACCTTATTCTGTGCCAAACATGCCTCCAGAACAGCAAGGCACAACACAGTGAATGTAAAATGCCAGACACAGATTGAGGAAGGGAAATTCTGTTTTGCTTCCTGAGCATAAACAAAGTGGTTGAGCGCTGTAATACTGAAAAGTAGGTGCCAATGTTATGCACATATTACATAAATAATAACAGTGTATTCATACCTCTGTGGGCTTGCCTTCAATTATATCTGCAGGTTTTACAGACTTCTAAAGTACCTCTCTTATTTCTGATGCATCCCTCTCCTAGGCAGTTAGTCAAACACAGAACAAAACAAGAAATTCATTGAGCTGAAACAATGCATTTTTAAATATTGCAAAATTCAAGGGGTTTTTGTGAGTCAGCTCTCCCTCTCCTGCAGTACAGGACCCTTGTCTTCAGCTAATCTGCTATCAGGACCCAACAGCTGTTTGTGCATCCGCACCCCCAGTGCTGGGGTGGGGACCCAAGGGCTAGCTGGCATCTGGAGCAGAAAATGGGAAAGGCAGGGCAAGAGGGAAGAGAAGTGCTTTGTTTTGTTTTCCTGCAGGAGCTGCTGCGGGAGGAACCCACCACCCAGACAGCTATACCTTTGCTGTCTCTATGACACTGGGAGCAAAGAGCTTTGCAAGTGGGAGGCAGAGATTAGCTCTTCAAATGGGAATAATCAATTCCCATTTCCCTGGCACAGGAAAACTAGGCATGAGACCACACCCTGCAGCCTGTGGCTTGCCTTGCCTACTGGTTTGAGCTGGCTCCAGACAGAAATCCAGTTTGGCTGGAAAACTTCTTCGCTGGTAGTACATCCTGTTAGTGGATTGCAAATCAGGAAGTTTGTATGTGTAAATAAGAGTGCCTTTCCACTCATTTTGGCTAAGGGCTAAGAAGACAACATCTGTAGATGCATCCAATTTTCATTCAAGAGAACAATACTAAAGAGTGATTCCTGTACCTCCATGTTACATCATGCTGACTGCACCACTGACAAGGGCAATTAGGAGCTATGATCTCTAGACCAGAAAGAGTCCTCCAAACCTTTAAGCATAATTCTTTTCTTCATACAATCTCAAATGAAAATTTACCAAATGGAATTAAAACCTGGTCCCCATCTCCCACGCATACTTGCCCTGGAAGGCCAAGAAAATATGCTTAATCAATTTCTTCCTTCTTTTTATTCGTATCTATTTTTAGCTTTAACCAAAGCATACAGATGGGAGGAATTACAATCTCAACACATCACTATCTTCCCAAGATCATTAGTTTATCTGTTGGTAAAAATGTACAAGATGAAGTATTAGCTGGAAAATACATGCTTGTGGCAACTTCATAAAGCACCAGTGATGTAAAAGAGTGTCATAACTTATGTGACTTTTCCAGGCAAACATTGGTTTTTTCATTGTATTTGACAGAGTGTAAGTGATGTTATAAATTAAACAGCATTAAAATTAACCCCTTGTCCTAGCTTTTTGAGAAGCCAGGGAGTAACTGGCATGGAGACTGACTGAGCCCCCTCGTCCCTGGCTAAGCTTATCCCAGGAGATCAAATTCACAGAGCTGGAAGCATCGCCCGGAGCCCATTGTACCGCTTACAGCCACTCCACAAATGAAATGTTTTGGGCACATAGGGGCAAATGCTGCTCTCACGCTGGCCCTGACTGTGAGCTGAAGCACATCCCACCCCTCCGTGGGGGGAGAGCCGTGGAAGGGTGATAAGCCACCCAGCCCCACCCTGCACTCCCCACTGTGGCCCAGGAAAGCAAACAGGCGGAGGCAGCTCTCAAAACTTTCACTAGCTGCTGCAAGCATCGTTACCCTATTTTCCTTCCTGTTGTTCTCCATGTGTTTTTCCTAGTCCCCTAGTAGTAGGGCAGGTCCTCTGCTGTGCCACACTACCAAAGTTGGTGCTTCCCCCACTTTTGTGATTTAGAAGAAAAGAGGCAGGTGGGCAAACAGCCCTTCAGTCCTTGGGGTTACTGGGAGGAAGACATTGGGGCAGGAGTGGGGCAGGAGTGGGGCAGGCTGGAGAACAGAGATGCCTTCTGTGGGCCCTAAATGTCACCTCTGGTCCGGGGTTTCATTTAAAATAGAGATCAATTTTTGTGAAATGTTTAAGGAATTCAGTTTAGTACCTGCAGTTACTATGTCCCCTTTTCACCTAAGAAAAACTGGAATTGAGTCAATGTTATTATGATGCTTCTGACAGGAATTGCATAGAGGAGACTATTTTATTGTAGAATGCTACCTAACAGAGTGAATATAGATTTACAGGTTAAGCTCTAGGTGTGTGTTGTAAAAGTTTGTTTTAAAAATAATAAAACCATCTAGTGTTAGTGAAGTTATTACTGTGCATCTACTCAGAAATGTAGGAATGCATTTCAGTGATTGAATTGAATTTTGGAGCTGAAAATAGAGTCATGTTTAAATTCTATTTTTAATCTTGTTTGATAGAAAGTTTTCATGAAAATGTTTATTTGCATTCTGGTAATGACAGCATTCATTTGATAACGATTCTGCATAGCAGACTTTATAGAGGACAAGATAACCTAAATTTGAATTAAACTTAATAAATAAATGAAAACTTAATTCCAACAATTAAAATGAGATCTTTAGAGTACAAACAAATTCAAATAAATTGTTAAGGCTTATTTAAGGTATTGCTAGGAAAAGAAAACAGGACAGATTGTATATATATATATATGTATGCATATATATTTATATGCATATATATGTGTACCTACATACACACAGTGTATATATATATATAGCTATAAACCCAGGAAATATGAATGTAAAGAGGAATGAAGGAAGAAATTTGTACAATTTCCCTCAGTGGGTGAAAGAAAAGTAGCAATGATAGAGTAACTCAACCTGTTCAAGCAGCAGTGGGATCAGTACTTTTGCAAGTTGTAATTATTTCTTTTCAGCTGTGGTTCTCATTTAATCAGTGCTTCATCTCATTCCATCAGTATCTTCTAGAGCAGCTAGTATCATAGAATTATTAAGCTTGAACCTCCAAGACCATCAAGTCCAACCTTTGACCAAACACCACCACGCCATCTAAAACCTTGCACTAAGTGCCACGACCAATTGTTTCTTAAACACCACCAGGGATGGTGACTCCACCACTTCCATCTGCTGCCCATTCTAATGCTTAATCACCCTTTCAAAAAAAGGGTGAAAAAATTCTTCCTGATGTCCAACGTGAACCTTCCCTGGCGCAGCTTGAGGCTGTTTCCTCTCATCCTCAACACTCTTCATTATCTTTCACAGAGGTGGCCAGATTGAGTTCTAGCTGAGCTTTCACCTCTCTAATTTTCTTTCTGCATGACCTAATGACATCCTTGTATTTTTCCTGATTTGCCTGCCCCTTCTTCCAGAGGTCATAAACTCTTTTTCTTTTTTCCCCTGGGTTCCAGCAAAACTTCTCTATTCAGTCTGGCTGCTTTTCTTTCCCACTGATTCATCTTTTGGCACATAGGGATAGCCTGCTCCTGAGCCTTTGAGCTTTCCTTCTTAAAGTATGTCCAGTCTACCTGGACCCCTTTGTTTTTAAGGGGTGCAGTATGACACTAGCAGCTTCCTCTTGAACACAGTAAGATAACTAAACAAAATATTCAGTGTCTGATTGGGAACATGGGATACCAAATACCCTTTAATACAGAATATCCATAAAACAAAAGCAAGTATTTCAAAGTTTAATAGTTGCAGAACTAGAATATTCTGAGCCCTTGCTGAGCAGGAACAGGGAGGCTTGAGCTCAGCTGCAGGCTGTCTGCAGAACCAGACAGGGAGCACTAACTCAGCTTATCGTAAATTACTGGGTTTTAGATTCACTCCTAATCCCCTGACTTCAGATCTGCTATTGTAACATGACAGGGAAAGGCAGTTACTCTAAATACAAACAAGCTCAGTTTTAGTGATTATTCTTGTTGTGAAGCCTAGGGCTGTCCTGCATTCTCAGAAATGTCATTTCCACCCCACCATCCTACCCCCAGTAGCCCAAGCTGGTTTTTTGTTTTGCTAGTTGCAGCTCACCTTGGCATTTCTAAATGCCGGCTTTGCAGCTTTGCTGCTCAAGGAGCCCTGTTTTTCATGCCAGGAGCACTGCTGGCCCCTGGGTGCAGCATGAAAGGAGCTGGTGTGTCCAGGCCATCTCCAGTGGGGTGGAGGCCCAAAGCTGCACTCCTTTAAGTCTCAGATGTGAGAAGAGCCAGGATGCTCTGGGGATGTAGAGCCTTAGAGTCAAACATATGGAGCACCCATTCCCCAGGCAGATACTTTTCAGAGGGTCCTCTTTCCTTTGTCTGTTTTCGCACGAGGCATCTGGGGTGTGTTGTCTCTCTGCCCCAGTTTTTCTTCTGGGCTCAAGATGTATTTCAGAGCTCCACTTTCCTGGCCTTTATTTCCTCTCTGTTTTCAGTCAGGCATCTCTACTTATGTGGCAAGCACAGGCACCAAGATCTGCCTGCAGCTGCTGTTCAAAACCTGCATTTTGGAGGTGAGAGTATTCAGCGTGGATTTGTGGGTTTCCATGTTCTTAAGTAGAGAAAGCCATCAAACCTACAGTCCTGGATGAATTCTCTAACCTTTAGTACCTCTCATACGACTTGTTTTTTGTTGTTTGGGGTTGTGTTTTTTTTTAATTAGAAAAAAAAAAGAAATCTTGATCCTTGCACAATTTTATAAGTATAATATTGGTGTCTACCTCCAAAGAAAGTTATGGGCAATGGTTTTAGCCACTCCACCCTGAGATTATAGGTTATGTTTAATCCCATCCTGAGATTTACAACTTTTCCAAGCGTGGCACAGGGAAACCAAGCCCGTAACTGTGTTCCAAATACCAGTCCTGGGACCTAAAATTAAATATTGTGAAATATTTGCCCACATGTTTTGCCTAGTTTTTACCACTGACATTGGCCTTTACTTCAAATTAGCTTTCTCTAGTCCTCATAGTTACTCCTATGATAAAAATAGGAGATAAAAATAACCATAAAGACATTAAGGAGAATTTTCACTCACCACTCGAATATAGTCTATTTGTACTATCTTAATGTTGAAATAATACTTATGGTAGGCTTTCTTTTCAGTCAGGAAAGCAAAATACCAAACCCAAATGCGGACTGAGCTATGTCGCACTATTGCTTGGGACCAGTAGATGGCAACCACCCATTGCAGTGTCAAAGGTAAGTGAAAGTTGTTCAGGTCGGGGATTTATTAGGTGACAGCTTGAGCAGCAAAGCTCTGCTACTCCACACAAGGAGAAAGCAGAACTTGTATCTTTGACTCCTTCTTATCCTTCTCTCTTTTGGAAGGGAGCAGTGAGTTGCCCTTTTACATAGTCAGTTTTGACAAATTAAAATTGAGACAATCCATTTGACTAAAATATCCTGTGGCTGCTCCTTACTGCTAATATCACTCAAAAAAAGAACAAGACAATGGGAAAAAAAGTCCAAAACAATCAGACTGCCTTAGCTTCCACAGGAATAGCCTCAAGTTCTTATCATTATTAATTAGATTCCTTATTACTTTAGGGGGAAGCAGTTAGAACTGAGTAACAATGAATCTGGAATCGGAAATAGACTTCCCTTTAGGAATTGACTGAGGCTATTGACATACCAGTTAATTAGTTCTGGTTATATGAGTGGCCTTACAAGTTTGAAGAAATTCTAATTTTTTTTTCCCTACAACATTAGATTAAAAGTTATTCATTTCTAGGAGCAAGAACAGTAAAGGTTTGAAAAACTCTTCTCGAAGAACCTTGCATTTACATTTCAGAAAAGAAGTTCCTTCATTAAAACAGGAGAAGAGTTAGGGAAATATATCTATAACCTTACTAGAAGGATATTTAACTACCTGTAGTCATACTAAATTTTCCTTTAGCATTGATTTAACCATATTTTTGCCTTTATTTTCAATAAGGATTGGTATACATAATACATGTATGGATGCACACAGAAGCTGAGTGTCTGTAGTGCAGAAAAAACCAGACCTGTAGACCTCTGAAGGATCCCAGCATCGCCTTACAGTGTCATTTGCAATTTAAAAAAGAATACACTACAAATAGCTAAACCAGACAAGAAGAGCACTGTCACTTAGTAAAAGCAAACCAAAATACTCTGCATTACTGGGATGCCTCCCTCCAAGTTCTCAACCACTTTGCAAACCATTAACTTGAAATGCATTAATTTGCACCCTTGCAGTACAAGGTGTATGTTTATTCTCAGAACTCACGCCTTTGCTGGGAAGGCTTAAAAAACCGACTTGACAGATAATGTATAACCTTTCACTCTTGTTACAGCTACCACTTGATCAGCTGTGAATTTCCAGAAGTGGCTTTGAAATTAGGAGAAAACCAGCTGGCATCCATTTCCTGGTGAATACTAGTGAGGTGATATTAGGAATAGCTTCTGAAATCCTTTACGAAACCCAGCAAACTTTTCTCACTATTTCCTTTATCTAATAATAACATTTATACTGTAAACCCCCCTACTTTTTAATGAGATTTGAGAGTTTTTTCTTCTTTAGAGAACTTAAAGGCCTTCAATCTGATGATAAAATTTGAGCAACTTTATTTGCCTTAGCATGAGAAATTATGTGACTTGTACATGTTGTTTTTTTTGTGGACCCATGAGTTTTGTTAAGGGTCCAAGAGTTATCTTGGACTCTCTTTCCAGAGAACTGCAAAGCTAGTTTGAGTTTTGGTTGTTTTGTTGGGTTTTTTTTAACAAAAAGGCAAAGAAAGAGAAGTCTAAATTATTTAGAAGGAATTTTTAGACAAACAATAAAAATACTGCTCTGTTTATAGTCATGCTTTTTTTAGCTCAAATGTTTGAGGAGGACAGATAGTTTTAAAGATTCAAGGTCTGTGGTTGCCATGAAGTGCAGAGAAAGGTCTCACTTCTGGTACTTATCACAACAGAAGTTTGCAAGAGACCTCCAAGGACAGTAACTCTCCCATAAAGTTCAGTTCATGTTCAAAGGAATCCTTGTGGAAATTCCCTTCTGCTCAATATTTCATACACACCACAGGTCACCAAATACACTCTTATGCACTGTAACAATAGTGATATTTATAGCAGAACTCGCCTCAAGATCTGGAATTTTATGTGTTAGTTATTTAAGTAAGAGTCAGAGGTATCTTCAGAAGCTTCTACTGTGTTTCTCTCATGTGTCATTGAAATATGTGTATGATGAGCTGTGACAAAGTGCTCTGAAGATCGTGGCCTGATAAGAGTGTGCACACCTTATGTACAAGGGTAAAAAGGCCCTGGAAGAATGTAATTGTAGCATTTACACTTTTCTCCTCCTGGACTTTCTAAAATTGGAAAAAGCCTGTATTGCTCCCTACTACTGTGCAGAAAAAGAGTCTCTGGACTATTTTTAGCAAAATGTTTTTGTTTCTTTGATCCAGACACTGGAAATGTTCCTTGTTGAGCAAAGCCATAGCATGCTGGTCAGCAGATTTGTTTGTTTGATCATGTTACAGTGAAGAATGAAAATATGATTTAGCACTGAAGCAGGTGATTGAACATTGACTTTTAAACAAAGAATAAAGTACAGACTTGCATGGGGACTTTGCTTACCTGATCCTTGTTTCAGATGCCATTTGAAGCATAATTTAAAGGAGAGATAACCAGGATCACAGTCCAGTTATGTGCTGAGTGATTCTGAGGTGGTGCTGGATGCTATCCATTACCATTGCTTGCAGTGAGATTCAGGGATAATCAAACTTGGCATAATAAATTACGAAGATAAGATGGGTAATGAAAGAATGTGAAACGCGGAAGATAAGTTTGTGTTTCTCAACAGCGTTCAGTGTGACTTTTGTAATTATTAACTAAACCTTAAAGCCTGAGGTAGTCCTTATTCAAATGCCTTAATCCTTTTTCAGATTCTCTCCTTACAACAACATCTCCTCACATTTCTACAATGAGGGAAAGGAAGACAACGGATCCAGTTCATTCGTCCGCAGATCTGAGCGAAGGGAAGGAGAAGTTAAGACTGAAACAAGAGGTCGGCCTGATTAGCGCCGTGTCATTAATTGCAGGCACCATGATAGGCTCAGGGATCTTTATGTCTCCTGAGTGGGTACTATATCACATGGGGAACCCTGCCAGCAGCCTGCTGATCTGGGCAGCATGTGGTCTCCTGGCCATGTTTGGAGCCTTGTCGTACGCTGAGCTTGGAACAATAATTAAAGAGTCTGGAGGGGAATACATTTACATTTTGAGGATTTTTGGTTCTTTTCCTGCTTTTCTTTTCGCCTACACTTCTGTCATCCTGGTGAGACCAGCTGGTTTGGCAGCTGTCTGTCTGAGCTTTGCTGAGTACGCCATTGCACCGTTCTACCCAGGATGCTCATCTCCACAGGTTGCCGTCAAATGTACAGCTGCTGCCTGCATCCTGATCTTAACTATCATCAACTGTCTCAATGTGAGGCTGGCAACATCTGTTATGAACATTTTTACAGCTGCCAAACTCTTGGCTTTGTTGCTGATTGTGGTGGGTGGGTTGGTGCTGCTTGCCAAGGGACAAACTCAGAGTTTCCAGAATGGTTTTCAAGGCACGACTGCAGGTATTGGGGCAGTTGGAGTGGCATTTTACCAGGGACTTTGGTCCTATGATGGATGGAACAACCTAAATTATGTAACTGAAGAACTGAAGAAGCCTGAGGTGAGTGAGTGAGTGAGTGAGTGAGTGAGTGAGTGAGTGAGTGAGTGAGTGAGTGAGTGAGTGAGTTGGGTTTTACTTACTTAATCCTGCTGTTAATACGTTTGATTCTATCTGTCATTGTGCTAAGAGTGGTAATCAAGGGATTTACAGTTAAGGTGGTGAGACACTGACGAGAGAAGTTGTGGATGCCCCATCCCTGAAGGTGTCCAAGGCCAGCTTGTGTGGGGCTTTGAGCAACCTACTATAGTGCGAGGAATCCCTGCTCATGGCATGGGGGTTAGAACTAGATGATTTTAAGGACCCTTCCAATCCATCCTGTGATCCTATGAAAGTTCTAAAATACCCCATTGACTGGAAAAAAAATTATTAGGCAGCACTTGGATGCTTTGGGGATGAAGTTTCATCTTGGTGTTTAGAGTATCTTGCTGTAGAAACCTAGATTTGCTCAGAAAAGCACTCACTACTATAATCCATAAAGGATTCTTAACACTACATATTCCCTAAAGGACTTGATCCATAATCTATGCATCAGAAAACCACTTCATTTCTCCCAATGCATGGAGGATCAACTTCACAGCAAGCCAAGCCTCACTGGAAAGGAAATCTAACTCTCTGAATGATCCCTGACTTTAACCATCTACGTTTTAGCATTGTGCAGTCCATGCTGTAGGTACTGAAGTAGCTCATCTGCGTCTCACATCAGCCTTCTCTGTGCCATATTACCTATTTTCAGAGATCAAACACTGCAGCAGTGAACCACTCTTATTTTGCAAGAGTCGTGTGAGTGCAGAGTTTATGGAGTGTGCTTTCTACCAGTGCAGCACACAAGATCCTACTGATTAAATGAAAATACAGTTAAATATTAACCTAAATGGCAGCAAAGATCCCAGGGCTGTTCTCTCTCATAGGATCGTGAGCACTGATATTCAGGCCCTTCCAGATTGGAGACAACAGGAGGAATTGCTATATCTTGTCCTGTGTTGAGAATAGGGAATACAGAAATTGATATTTCAGGTTCTTAGATGCATACAATTGCCATTTCCCAGTATTTTCAGTTGCATAAGACACTTGATTTTATTGAGTCTTAAAATGATCCTGTGGTGTTCTAAGACACAGTCCTTCTGCTAAGAAAAAAGAAATATTTCCCTCTTAGAGCAAATCCCCTTTGAGATTTTGCAATCAAACCCCGGCTTTGATTTAAACTGTAGAGGAGTTAAATGTGATGCAACACACACTGGAACTTTGTCCATGGCAGTGAGATGTTTATGGGAAGACGCAGCACACTATGAGACATAACATTTTAGTAACAAATAGATCAATGTTAACGTAATCAAGAAATATTCAAAAGACATCTTGGGCAGCTATAAACCAAAATCTTTTTAATAAGATTTGGTGGGTTCTTTTTGTTTGATTTATTTTGGTTGGTTGGTTGTGGGGTTTTTTAGACTAACTTTGGAACTGTACAACCTTAGTGTTTGCTTGACATCTTTGGGAGACTGGTGTGAAAACTGACATGTGAATCAGGATCTATGTTTTGTTCTGAGGAAAAGCTTAGGGAGCGGAGGAATTTGAATGAGAGATGTGGGTGGTGGCAAAAACAAAACAAACAAAAAAAGCACAGTGCAGGCATAAATGTGCCGCACCTAACGCTGCTGTCATCCCTTTTCCAGGTGACCCTTCCCAGAGCTCTGATGATTGCCATTCCTTTGGTTACGTGCCTGTATTTGCTGGTAAATGTGAGCTACTTGGCAGCCATGACTCCCTCTGAGCTGCTGTCTTCGGGAGCTGTGGCCGTCACTTGGGGGTGAGCTCTGCCTGGGGCAACAGGGGCAAGGCAGCCCCAAGGAATACTGGTTCTCTCCTGAGCTGCAGGAGATTTAAATGCTATTCCCTGAGGGAATGGCAGCACTGCATTGGTCAGGCCAGGAAGACCTGTCAGGCCATGTTACAGAGAAGAAGAAGGTGACAAAGGTGCTCAGAGGACTGAAGCACACTGCTGTCTGAGACCGATGAGCCTATTCAGCCTGGAGGAGAGAAAGCTCCAGGGAGACCTTAGAGCCTATTCCAGTGCCTGAAGGGGCTACAAGAGAGCTGGAGAGAGACTTTTTACAAGGGCATGTAGTGGTAGGACAAGCAGAAATGGCTTCAAATTGAAAGAGAGTAGGTTTGGATCAGACATAAGGAAGAAATTCTTTACTGTAAGGGTGGTGAGGCACTGGCACAGGTTGCCCAGAGAAGCTGTGGATGTCCCATCCCTGGAAACATTCAAGGTCAGGTTGGAGGGGGTTTTGAGCAGTCTAGGTCTAGTGGAAAGTGTTCCTGCCAATAGCAGGGGCCTCGAACAGGATGATCTTCAAGGTCTGTTCCAACCCTAACTGTTCTATGATTTATAACTCTATAATTCTATAGTTCTATAATTCTATAATTCTATAATTCTATGGTTGTATGAGGCCAAGGCAGACCAGCTCCATCTGGCGATAGTCTCCAAGGTGCATCTAGGCTACCAAGATGGCACATCCCTTACTCCCCATTCCTGTTTGTTTACACTGGGAACCTGTAGCTCCCCCCCAGCTCATGTTTTACCTCATGGAAAGTGTCCATAAAGGAGAGGTGAAGGACACGCCAGGAGCATCTCCCCACAGGCACTGGGGCAATGCAGTGAGGGTACATATCCAGACCTGGGGACTGAGAAATGACCCACATTTTAGATATTTCCAGGGAAATGGAGAGGGCAACGTGCTGCCCAGCTAATGCAGAAGCAGGGGGTTGGGAGTGAGACAGGAGCCAACTGGGTGAATCTTGTCCACTTGGTGTCTGGAAATTAGAGCAGACCAGAGCCTTTTGGCTCAGTTTCTCCACCTGTGAGGAAATGGAAAATGACATTGATCTCAACAACACCTTTGAGAGGGCTTTCTTACAGGTTGGGTAGCCTTTGGTAACTGTAACTTTAATTGGCTTGTGCTTTTCCAGTGCTGCACAGAAGCAATTCTGACCTTCCATCAACCTGAAGTGTTTGGAAACATTAAACAGTTTCTGTGCAAGACAAGTTAGGAAGAGAAGGAAGGAACCATCATGAGAGGTGTAGACACCGTCAATGGTCTTCCACCAGAACATCCAGCCTTAGTCTAAATATTTCCAAAGACACAGAATCCCTGATAGCCCTGAATGAGTTGTCTGGCAGAAATGATGACACGGTGTATCCACAGATTATGTGCTGCTCATCCTCTTCCTAAAAAGTCAGCAGCAGCTTTGCTTCTGTGTGCATTTCACAAGATCTCCCATTTGAAGATCTGACTAAGCTCTTGCTGAATGTGTTCTCTAATAGCCTTTCATGTCATTATAAGTAGGAGCTTTTAAAGGTCTAGTGCTTTGAGCATGTTACAAAGCCTCACTAAGCTGCAGTGTCGTGAACTTTCCCTGCACTTCCTTTCCCATCATTCCTAATTAACAAGTTATTCGTGAGCTTCCTCCTTTGTAACACATCTCCTTTTCCTGCCTGATTAACCTTTTCACCCAGGAGTGCAATTCAGGAAGAAATATTGAACTAGGGACAGGAAAGATGGGCACTCCAAGACTGGGGGACAGGTAGGTAGCCAGAGGCTGAGGAGGGGGTGATGGTTGTGGCTCACAAGCAAGAGATGCAGCTATTCAGGCCATTAAGAAAGAATGGGAGGAGTATAAAGAAGCCAGAGGAGGACTTGTCACATTTAAATGCATTTATTCCCCATATAAGAGAAAAACTGCCAGAAAGAAACATTGTTCAGTTGTGAGAGATGCAGCCACAAAAGGAGCTCAGGAAATTCTTCCCAGCATTTCTTTGATGACAGTGATTTAACAGCAACTGCAGATTTCAGTTTGCTTGTAAATAAAGTGGTCTAAAAAACTTTTAAGTTTTGGATTTTTGCAAATTAGATAAACAGAGTGTTTGTGTATGTGATAATTACCCCAAACACCAGCATTTATTACTCAATTAATACTCTTAATGCTGCTTCATTCCAGAAGACAATCTTCACTTCTAGGTGAGAAGATTATCATTCCTTCCAAATGTTTACCCTGAACTCTGTTTGTAACTCTGCTACTTCTGTTAAGGAGAAAGCAAACCAGAAATGTCTGAACATGTTGTAGAACCAAACATCTGGAATTCAAACCATTGCTTTGGCTTAAGTCTGATTCACAGAATAGCAGTAATAGGTGCATGTGGGATTAAACGGTTAAAATCTTATGCATATTAAGGAAGAGGTTATAATGCAGAATATTTCTTCCAGTGTGATGGGAACAGTTTTTCTATGATTTCCAAGCTGATATTTTTGGTTGTATAGTGGTATCTTCAGGCTTTTTGCCACAGTATCAGTACACAGAAAAGGTGGTTCTGCCTGTTGTGACAGTTTTGTACACCATTGCAGTGTGAACAGATGTAGATTATACACCCCAAGCAGGGAGAAAAGCTGCCTGACAAGACAAACTTACTAGTCACTAAATATAATGGGAAATGCAAAAAGACTTTTAATCATTAGAAAGACTTTGGGGAAAAAATCAGTATAATACAAGAATAATGGAGGGAAGAAACCTGTCTAGTTCTACAGTATTTCATAATTCTAGGTATTCCATAATGTACGAACTGCATCTTGTTCTGTGAACTCTTTCCCACCTCAGGGACAAAGTCCTGGGCAGCTGGGCGTGGCTCATCTCCCTGTCAGTGGCCCTGTCTACGTTTGGTTCATCGAACGGCACATTCTTCAGCGGAGGCCGTGTGTGCTACATTGCTGCCAGGGAGGGCCATATGGTAAGCACAAAAAAAGGGGTCTGGCTTGCTTTGAGCAACTTCACCTTCTTACGGCACTAAAGCAGAGAGGAAGACACTGTGTATGTTCAACTTGGCGGAGCGATAGCTCTTCAAGGGGTTTGTTCCTTGCTCAAAGACTTTCATCCCCATCTTTTTCAAATATAAGTTGTACATGTTGTCTCTGGGCTTTCCTCTTCAGCCAGGTAATTTCAAAAAAGATACATATTCACATCTAGCCTGAATTTTAAGAATAGCTTTGAAATGAACCACTCAAATACTGCTGCATTGGAGCACCAAGAACAGGCTGTGGGGTGACCTAGTCAATACACCTGCCAGTGAAGGGGAACCTGGCCATGCTGTGTGTTTTCAGGCACTTTACTCGCACTGGGAAGGTAGCCCAGCACAGCCCTCTGCCTTTGCATGTTTTACTGACTACACAGGTTGGTTTCAGGGGTGTTCCAGGCTTCTCATTGGTAGTCCAGCTTAGATGCAGCACAAGATATCTCTGCTCTTCAAGCTTCATGCCAATTACCAGGTGACACCAAGGCTTACCTCTCTCCTAGCTTGTGTTTATCATTGGTTTTTTTAGGTGGGCTAAATCTGGTAGCCCAGTGGAGGTCAGGCTGCTGCAGCTCCCTCCTCCCTGGTCCAACCAGTAAGTCCAGCATGTATTCCCAGTAGCCGTACACAGGCAAACACAGGTATGGAACCTATTTATGTACACACACACATACATCCGTGTATAGCTGCATATGTACATGCACAGACAGCAATGGACATAGAGCTGCACATACAGACACTCCTGGGGCTCACACAAACAGCACAAGCAGCACTGAGGGCCTTGGTTACTGTCTCTGGCTGATCTGGGTTCTATTAGTGGGAAATACATATAGAAATGTATGTACAGTGTTTCTGTACAGTGTGGGTCCCTCCAGCAGCTGGAATCAGACACTCAGCCCCAGATCCCAGCCTCCCCAGTTGCTCGTCCCTGGGCATACAAGCCCCTGAAGTTGCTGCCCCATCCCAGCTGCTGATACAGACCCCCTCCCTCCCACACTTACCCACAGTTCTCCAAAAAGAGGAGAAAAAAGGCTGAACTGCATTTGTCCTTCTCTATTTTGAGCAGGCCTCTTGAACCTCTTGCTTTTTTGGTCCTTCCCACCCACAGCATCCATCATTTCTGTTCTCAGGTGTGAAGGCATTTAAATAGGTTGTACAAAGAGGGTGTGGATGCCCCATCCCTGGAAGTTAAAGGCCGGGCGGGATGGGGCTCTGAGCAACCTGGTCTAGTGAAAGGTGTCCCTTCCTACAGCAGGGACATTGAAACTAGATGATATTTAAAGTCCCTTCCAACCCAAATCCTTCTATGAATCTATGATTCCACACTAGCTCTGCTCCTCGTTCATAGCAGGGAATCTTTTATGTATATGAATGACCAGGTTGGTGGAGATGACTGGACTGGTGGTTCGTGGTATTGGTGGTTCCTGGTTTCGGTGGTTACTGGCTCCTCAACTTCTCTCTCTGAGGACAATGGCAGCTGTATCATGGCAGGCTCTGTGCTAAGCAGTTCACAGATGGTCTGAATCTGACCATACCAGACTATGAGATGAATGTTTATGCCATTTCTCAGACACTCATGTCTAGCAAAGATCCTTGCATGATATTTTGGTTGGGAATTTAAATAAAAAAGAAAGTAGCCTTTCTCATTAAACTTTCCCAATGAAACAAACAATAAAGAGGCTACTAATCCTCTCCCTGTTCTGAAACAAATCCTGTTTTAATTTGTGGTTATTTACATAAATGTTTCAGGAGTAGTCCTTGGCTCATTTTCCAGTCATCCCAAGAGAAGTCACGTCTCAAAGAGATGTGACGGAGGGCAGAAGAATGGGACCATGGCAAGAGGTCCTGATTGTGGTCAAGAAAGCACTAATTTGACTCCACTTTAGTCTGTCACATCAGGAGTCTGAAAACCTTATCTTTCCTGCTCAAACTGAGTGTATTTGGTATGAAATCAGTGAGGCACAATAAGAATACCCTTAAAGGAGTTGTCTGTCTCCTCAGAGCTGGTCTGGTTTTATATGATTCTTTGCTGATTACCGGTGGCTCTGGCTGCGGGCAAAGCGCCCCCCAGCAGCTGAGAGGGATGAGTAAGGACCTCTGAGTCCATGATATGATGATACAGTGCTTTGCTTTGCTTTTCAGCCAGACATTCTGTCCATGGCTCACGTGCGATGCCTCACGCCCTCCCCTGCTCTACTGTTTACATCTGCGATGTCTTTAATAATGATAATATCAGGAAGCTTCACCAGTATTGTGAACTTTTTCAGGTATGTGTGTGTAGGGTTTCTGTTCACATCCCCTGTGCTCTATGGTTTTACATTGTTTATAAATATTTTCTTACAATATCTTTTTGAGCCTGGGCTATTGCTTTCTAACCAATACTGGGGAGAGGAGGAGGGAAGAAAGAAAAGAAAGAGCTTGGGAACCAGGACCATTGCAATGCATGAATGTTCCTGTCACTATAGACTTAACTGAATGTGATTCATCCTCATTGAAACAGATCTGTAATGTTCAGATAATTCTAAAGTTCTCATTGTTTGTGCTAGAAAGGAAATGAATGGAAGAACTACTAAATTTATATCAATATTCACCTTTTTAATTGGAGATATGAACATCTGGGATCTGCAAGGCAGGCCTGACATTCCTGGATGATCTCACCCCAAGTTTAATGCTGTCTAATTCTTTCTTTTCCTTCCAGTTTTATGGCATGGCTTTTCTATGGCATGACTATATCTGGGCTCCTGTATTTAAAAATCAAGAAACCAGAACTGCCAAGATCTTACAAGGTAAAGTAATAACAGGAAACCCTCAAATATTTTCCTATATTGTTCAAATGACTAAGATAACGTGAAGAGAAAAGAGTGAGCACTGGTGGCTTACAGATTTAATGTAGTTGTCCTTCCTTTTTTAATTTCAAGTTTTGTTTTGGCAAAGTCAACAAGGGGTGAGATAGGGTGAATATACAGGCATAAGTCAAGGTTGAATTCTCTGTCTTGAGAAGCTAATGATGCCCTGCCTCCTCACTATGGAAAATATATCTTCTATATCCTCTTTTTTTCTAAAAGATTTAAGTGGTAAATGAAGGATGATTCTGATCAACAATGTAATCATCTGTTTACACTTGCAGACCTTGGGCAAACTCCTTGGAGGGTAGCCCAGGTGTAAGAACCTTGCAGAGGAAGAAATAGGCAGAATGCCCCAAGTCCTTTGAGATGACCAGGGGACAGGTTTGTTCCCCACAAAAGAGCTAAAAGGAAGGAAATCAGGAGTCACATGCTCTTCCCCTGATACCATGAGTGAGCTGATCCGCAGTGCTTCCTCAGTGACTGAGGATGATTAGTGAACGCACAGCCACCCTCCGTTGGGGAAGGGTGGCTCCAAATTGAAGTTTCAATGCTTTCTGACCCAGTTTACAGAAATTGCTGCTGAGATTGCCTGTCCACCTGTCTGTCAAAACGTGGGTAAACCTTTTTGTGCAAGGGTGCTAAGCTGATTTGTATATAATTGCTCTGTGCTTTGTCTACAGCTTGGCTTTCAGATGCCAAGTAGTAGGGGGAGCAAAAACAGACCTGGCAGTAAACCCAGTAGTTTGCATCTTCAGGTCTAGGAGAGCAGGCAAGACCAGGGATTAAGGTGTGTTATAGTAGAGATGTTGCAGAGATGTTCAGCCTTGCAGAGATGTCCACTCTTGCAGAGCTGTTCAGCCTTGGAGTGGGGATAGCCTGGGAAACGGATTGTCTGGATTAATTGGTATTTCTAGGTAATACCTCAGGCTGCAGAAAGGTTTCATCTAAAAAGCCTTCTGCAGAAGTTCCGGGGTTGTCCAGAGCCACAGTGGCCCAGAATTACATGAGTCTTTATGCTGATGTTTTGCTTTCACAGGTCCCCATTATCATCCCCATAATCGTGCTGATGGCAGCTGTGTACCTGGTGTTAGCTCCCATCATTGATCAACCCCAAATAGAGATCCTCTACATCATCCTGTTCATTTTCAGTGGCATCATTTTTTACTTCCCACTGGTTCGCTTCAAGTACCACCCTCGCTTTTTACAGAGAGTCACTTTACACCTCCAGTTGTTGCTGGAAGTTGCTCCAACTTCCAAGGTTGTAAACTGAGATAACATCCTCCCTTCCCATGGCTGCCTGCACCTCGTGGTTTATCCCGACACCTTGGTTTTCAAGGCTCAGAAAAGATTCTTCTGTAAAGAGGAATGAGTAGAATGAGAGTGACACAAAGTGTCCAGGTACGATGGACTACAGACATGACCCCTCATGTTTCCTTAAAATTCTGGGGACATGTTTTTCTCCTTTTCATTTCTGCCTTGGCAAATTGCATACAGATTCCAAAGGAATCTGTGCTTTCGTATTTTTCATCCCAAGAAGGGCTGTTTGTCGAAATCTCAGATCTTATATTTCAAGGTAAAATGCAGCAAAAGACTGACAATGAAATATTATTCCTACAGCAGGCTGGGTCCCTAAGCCATTTCTGGCAATGCCTTTAATTATTTCCACCTAGTTCTGCCCACTGTGACTGCAGAGCTTCTCAAATCAATAAAGCAAGGGCTCACCATGCCCACAACAAATAAAACTTTTTTCATTCTGGTATTCACTCTGGGAAGACCTTGCTTCTTCCAGTCCCAGGTGCACAGTCACAACAGTCCTTTCTCTGTCTCAAAAATAGTCCCACATCTCCCACAGAGAAACCGCTGACACAAGACAAGAAGTGCTTTAAAACTCCATCAGTTTACTCAGTTAAGAATGCACTTGTCATCTGGGATCCATCCATTCATGATGAGGACACAAGCAGCATCACTCAAGTACCAACATCCACCCAATATGCTTCCCATAGTTCCCCTGAAGACAAATAACTTTTTTGTTACAAAGTGAGCCAAAAAAAAACTCCCAGAAAACACCAACCAAAAACTCTGGAGCATATGTGCCAGCAAGATACTCTGACTAGGAATTAAAGAACCCACATACTGGGCTGCATTAGGAGAAGCGTGGCCATCAGATGAAGGAAATATGCACTCTTTGGACTCAACACCTGAAATCATGCATCCAGTATTGGGCCCTCCAGTTCAAGATAGAGTGGTGAAGACTGCAGAGCCAGGCCCTTCTGTGTAATGGCAACTCATAGCAGCATCCACAAGCTGTGGCTTGAGATGTATGAGCTAGACTTAGCGAAAATTTCTTCATTGTGAGGACAGTGCAGTCTTGGAACAGTGTGCAGGAAAGTGGTGAGATCTCAGTTCTCTTACATTTTCCACCACAACCAGTTCCACTGTATGATTCTAAAGGCACAGCAAAAAAGTCATGGGCTGTGCTCTCACCCACACCTAACACACTGAAGTTACTGTTGTTTCCCATTATCCTGTGGCTCAAATGTTTTCTTCCTGTTCTAGGGGAAGGAGAGGTGTTATATGCTGTTTTTTTCCCATTTTTCTAGATTGTTTCAGGATGAGACCTGTCCTGTCATGGACTAAAAAGTCTAGGAGTTAGTCCCTAAAATACCTTGTTAGATCTTAAAGTACTAAAAGTTATTCGGGTCAACTTTCTGTCACCGTTCCTCTACAGAACCTGCTACAATACTGCTACCTTTTACCTAACCTGCTACGGTCCTAGAACAGGGTCACTTGGTCCTCCAGATCTCTTCCAGCCCATCTGAGAGCTGTGTATCTGATTGCAATCTCATTCTGCAATGCCACCCCTTCTGTTCCTCTGAGTGGTGATACCTGCAGCTGCAGAGACGCATCAACAGTCTGTTTTTCCAAGTGTTAGGTATGATAATGGGATAGGCCAGTCATCACTCATCCAAATCCTTAGCTTTAACAGTGTTTAGGAGGATTTCCTTCCACTGATTTTACTGGAGTTGCCAACAAAGCTCAATGAAGGAACAGTTTTCCCTCCTGAATCCCTCGACAATGTAAAATTCTTGGGATGCCTCTCTTACAGGACGTACTTATAAGGACTGATGAGGTCAGGAGACAAGGTTACCTTCCCCCCACTGCCCCAGGCTCTTCATCTGATGTCAGGGTAACTGCTTAAATCTCAGCCACTTACCTAAAAATTAGGGTAATACAATTACTCTGATTATAATTTTTTGGAAAAAAGCTCTGTTTCCTGTACCTATTTATGAAGCCGACCACATGGGGCTGTGCTCTAATAAAGAACACGAAAAGACTTAGCACTTTGAATAAACTGACTTGTTATGTTACTGGTTTGTGTATGGATATAGGGGAGCTGGAAAGCTGCAATTATCATACTTTGCACCAATCTTGTTTTCTATAGATATTGTTGTAACAATGTTTTTTTTATTTATGTTGCCTAGGATTTGCAGGTGTTTATAATGCCAAAACAAGATGCTGAAAGCTCAGAGAATTGCAAGATAATTACAATAATATGGGCATTACAATGAAGTGAGTTAATGTGCCTGCTTCTGTTTTTCATCCAAGAAAAACAATTCCATGGAAATTTTACAGCATGATCACAAACAATCAGCATTAGGCTTATCTCTCCTTGGTCAGAAGGTTTAACAACATGCGAGGGTGCTTATGTGTGCGTACACTCATTTTTCAAAATGATTGCTTATCTACTCAACCCCAGCATATGTAAATTGGAATCTCTTTTTTCTTCATGAGACATTTACAATAGAAGGGCCAGAAAGAGGCAGCATGTCCTTATCCATTCCTGCAGCACAGTGACAATGTGACAGTGGACAGAGCTCTGTAGCTGCTGCTTGTGCAGGTTGTACAAGATCTTATTGGTCCTGTCTGTTTCCAAAGCTCCAGATCCCTGTGACCTGTGGTTAGCTCCTCTCTTCATGGGCTCAGAGGAAAAATGGACTATCAGCATCGATCTCAAGATAATCATAAGATCTGTACTTCACCTCAAGACCCTGAGTATAACTGAATCCCATCCTTCAGCTAGGAGCCTGCAACAACCAGTTGGGAGTTTTACCGTGGTGCGCGAAGGTGAACACATTCTGGGCTTTTTCCTGACTTCCTCAGAAGCATCACAGATGGGCTACACCTGAGGACAGTAAAGGACAGTCCAGTGTGGGAGAGAGTACAGAAAATCCTCCTTTGGTAATTTTCTAGTCAGACATGCTCATATGCCCATCTTCAAGTGATTGCCATAATTTGTGGTTGAGGACAAATTTCTGCTTGGGTGGGACAGTGGAATTCATGATGACTTTAATTTTCCTCTGTTCAAGAAACACAGTTCACCCACTTAAACTGACTGGGTTTATCTGAACAGTTCTCAGCCAGTGCAGAGGGTTTGGTGTTTAGTCTCTCTCGCTCTTTCCTGGGACATAGGGAACAAAGAAGACTCATTGGACCCTCTTAGCAGTGTTAACTTGCTCTCCAGGTCATCACACTAAGGGGATTGTTGACCTCTTTTCAGAGATGAAATAAATACAGTCAGCCCTGGGAATCACAGACTGTTCCAGTCTAGGTTGGAATGGACGTCTGGAGGTCTCTTGTCCAAATTCCTTCTTGAAGCAGGACCATGATCATGCTAAATTAGGTTACCTGTGCCTCTGTTTCTTCATGTTTTGGAAAACACTGAGGATGGAGACCCCACCATCTCTCTGCACTGCTTTCTAGATAAAGAAATTTTCCTGATGTTCAATCTAACATCTCAAGCTGCAGCTTGCAGCTGTTGCCCTTCCCTGTATCATCTTCTCCTGACAAAGAGGCTGGCTCCATCCTTTCAAACTTTCTTTCATGGAGCTGTAGGTTGCTGTTATGTTGCCTCTTCTCCTTTTTGCCAGACTCAACAAGCCCAACTCATCAAGCTTCTTCAGGTAGGCAAAGTGCTCTGGTCCCCTGTCTTGGGACCTCTTTGCTGAACTCTCCCCAGTTCCTCTGCTTTCCTTTTTAACTGGGAAGGGGTCAGAAAATTGAATGAAACATTCCAAGTGTGACCTCACAGGCGTCAGGTCTACAGAGTCCCTGACATCCCTTGGTCTGCTTAGGTGCCTTTCCTAATGCAGGCCACTGTATGTGACCCTTTCCATCAGTCACTTCTAAGAGCTTCAGCTGACTTGGTAGAAGGCAAGGAAAAGCCCTTATTTTGTACAGTTGGTGCTCTTATTAGAAACTTTGTCTAGGCTGTGATAAATCCAGCATTAGGATGACTCAGGCTAGCAGTGCAGGGAGATCTGTATCTTGCACTTTACCATTTATTGATTGGCAGTTGGATACTGTCAGGGTCTTTGTGTATGTGACTCATTCCTCATGAAGGAGTGATTTTTGCTAAAAAGAGGATGCACGCCCACGGTCACACAATACAGGGGTGGTCTTAGGTTTGTGAACTAGCAGTGGGATTAATGGGTAGTGAAATAGCCCATCTGTTTCTAGAATCGAGCTACCATGTCATGTTTGTCCTCCGAGACAGTGAACCCTGTGGCTTAAGTGTCTGGCAGATAAATGATCAACTTTTCCTTCTAAAGGTTGATCATCAGTTCTTATTGTTTAATTTCATGGACCATGCCCTGGTTTCCATGCAGTGACATGAAAGGCAACAGGGGAGCTGAGAACAGGGAAAATGAGAAGTAGCTTGAAAGAGAATTCCTGTCCATGCAAGTTTTGGCTTGTCTGTCTGAATTACCTATGCAAAATTCAGACATGGACAACACCAAACAGCAAAGATGTGTGCTCAGAAGTTTTGAAATGAAAGAATAATTTTTTTTGTTTTGCTAAGCAGTAATTAATTTCCTTTCTGTTTGTACATTCTAGACCTATTCTTCAGTTTACAATCTATTTTTCCCACAGCATATCTGTGTCATTAACAAAGCAGAGCAACAGTTCACTATTTTGCCTTTTTTCATTGCTCAGACTGTGGTTGCCAAACTTCAGCAGGTCATGATTCCTTGGAAGAGATGGGACCAGAATGCACACAGATTTCCAGCAGAAGTTATGAGCCCAGGCACAAGGGCCCACCACAGCCCCACCCAGCTCCTGAATTAGGAATCCAGAGCTGCCCCCAGGATCTCTCAGAGTATTGGCCCTGCTGTCCTCCTCCCTTTGCTGTGGGCTTGCTCCAGGGCTCAGTGCTCAGCTTTCCACTCACATCCCACCCTGTTTTAAAGTGGGTTAATGAGACTCCAGCCTGGCTGAGCTGTTACGAAGCTTAGTTCATTCATGTTTGCAAATAAAAGGAAATAATCTCATCTCACTGAAGAGGAAGCAGGAGGATCAAATGATGCCAATAGTCTTCTTTCTCCCTAGGCCAAGCAGTCTCTCTTACCTATACTTTTACAATCTTCATTACATGTGCAGAGCCTGCAGAAAATATGGAGGTTTTCATTCTGGCTCCAGGGCCTCTTGGGTAAGTTGTACCAGCTGAGCCACCCTTTTAGTGTCCTTGGATGGCTCCCATCCACGGGGGCCATGTGGACACGCTGCAGGCAAGAGCCGTGCCTCATGCACAGCAAGAAAATGCAGAGGAGCTTGGATCTATTTGAGCTGCAAACTATCCCAAGGATCAGGGACCCTGGGATCCCCAAAACCTGCAGAGAGCTTCACCCCTTGGAGCAAGAAGAAAAGCTTGGGCCAGATCCTGCTGCGGGTTCCTAGCAGAACTCTTGTGCACCAGGCACACACATGACAATGGGTAAAGAAGCAGATGGTGACTTTTCATTCCCTTGGAGCCACCTGGACTCCAGGCCACTTTGGAAGCAGAAATGGTCCTTAAAAATATGCTGCAGCCTTCACCAGCTTCCCAAAGGGTCCTCTCAGCCCATGTCCCCTAGCACCAAACTTTCCTACACCTCCTGCTCTGAGGGCGGTGCTGCCAACCTGCCCAGCAAACCCCTGCCTGTTTTTCCACTCTCATTTAGTTTACTTTGTGCCGAAAGTAGCATTCCTCAGATTTACAATGCAAAATACTTCTCAGTCAGCACCAAACTTTACTCAGGAGTCCTGAATATGGGCAAATGACAGGGATTGGGGGATTTGGGATAGCCATTGGCACAGATGGGGATGATGGGGAGGGCGTTGCACAGCTGTGGGCTGACACCTCTGCTTAACCTTGGCTTCCTTAAAATCACAGAATCATCAAGTCCAACTGTTAACCCAGCATGGCCAAGCCACCACTAAACCATGTCCCTAAGCATCACATCTACACTTTTCAAAAATCCCTCCAGGGACAGTGGTTCTACCACATCCCTGGACAGCCTGTTTCAATGTTTGATAACCCTTTCAGTGAAGAAATACTCCCTAATATCTGATCCAAACCTTCCCTGGAGCAATTTGAGGCCATTTCTTCTCGCTGCTGTTGCTTGTTACTTGGAAGAGGAGATTCACACCTCATTACAACTCCTCTCAGGTAATTGTAGAGAGCAATAAGATCTCCCCTAAGGTCAGACAAGTCCCCATGTCTGCAGTCCCCAAGGCAGGTGAGAGGGTGCGGAGAGCAGAGGGGCCAGGAGGTGACATCACAGCAGACAGCAGGGCTGGCAGATGGCAGTGGCAGTCAGGTGATGAAAAGCTCGGCAGCATCAGCCTCTCCCTCCCCTGCGGCTGGGCAAAGAGCTGAGACAGAGCAATGGGGTCTGTTCTGCTCAGGGAGCTGTTTCACTGTGCCCCCATGGGCATCTGCATGCAGCCCCGGCCCACCCAGAGCTGTCTTCATGCACTGCCATCACAGAAAAGCTCTTTTTGGGGCAGGAGAGTGAGATCAAACAGCTCTGGTCGTAGTCAGACATGCCAGCTCTGGAGCAAGGGAGAAAGAAGTCCTGTGGCTGGAAGTGAAAAGATAAAAGGGAACAAGTCCTGCATTCTGCAGCAGTGGCCCCCGGTCCCTGTGTCCATCTGTCCCTGTATCTGTACCCCAGGCACCCACAGTCCAGCACCCACCAGAGCCACCTGCTGAACAGCTTTAGGGACACTTCTCTTGGGCTGCAGTGACTGCCCTGGGACAGGGGATTCTCCCAAGGGCCATGGCTTTCTAGCTTGAACCAGTAGTGGTTAGAAAGGAAGGCAGCTTTCAGGCTGAAATCAGGATAAGTCCGTGTGAAGTCGGGCAAATTCTTGAAAACTGAATTATTCATCACTATATTCAAAACATATCCATCCCCCTGCCATTTTGGAAATCCAGATGAAATGTTTTTGTGCTGGAGTTGGATATCCCCAGAGATACTTTTGTAGTGCATTAAAAAAACCTGGCTCTTTGTCTTGTCTGGAGATCAAAGCTGGTTGGGAAGCAGGAGCCGCTTCCAGGAGCAGGCAGGACCTTGCCCAGCTGAGCTCAGGGCTTACTGGAAACCCATAGAGAAAACTCAGACTCAAGTTGTGTAACTGAGCACAAAATGGATCTGACTTTTTCATTATCCAAGGTGAGTGGCAACAGATAAACACAGGCGATAATGGTGAAGGGTTAGTTACAAAGATTTTTTCTGTAGATGGAGCTTTGGTGGAAGAAAATTGCCATTTATTTAAGATGTGCTGGTCCCTAACACAAAGAAGCTGTAGCTGTCAGTTATGACCTGCATTTTGCTAGGTGCTGTACATTTGCAGAAGCCCCCTCAAAAATTAAACTGTTTTCCAGAGACCGTTTCAGCACTACTGTGCCATACAGTGCCTGAACTGTGCAGGAGAAACACGTTTGTGTTTTCAGTGGATGCAGTTTACACCCTGGACCCCCAATTGCTGCGCAGTTCAATGGGCTTTGGAAAGCATGACCCATGGAAATGCTTTGTGGGACAGTGCTCCCTCCAGGAGTGTTTTCTCAGAGGAGGTGGGACTGGCAAACAAACTCATTTTTCCCTTTCCAGCATTCCCTCAGACAGGACAGCAGGGGAGAACATGCCTCCTGTAGCAGAAGAAAAACAGAGCTATCAGTCCACCAGCTGGACTTGTCCACAGGATGTATCTCCTTCTTCTGCATCCCCCGTAGGGAATACCTGGATGCATGCTCATGTCAGCATCCAAAAGATGTTTTGTATGGCTTTAAGTAGAAATGGAGCTATCTAGCCCATATCATAAAGCTTGTAAAGCAAAGAATACATGTCAAGCACTATACCTGATCTAGTTTGTAAAAGGGTTAGAGAAAATAAAGATCAGAAGGGCAAAAGCTTTGGCTGATGGCTCTGATGTCCCAGGTAGATGTACTGAGAGTCACAAATGGCATCAGCAATAGCTAATTAATTCCTAAAAGCACTTTGAATATTAGCAGATTGCTTCAACAATTGTCTCTTTGTTCCTACTTGGAGCAGCAAATTCTCCAGGGTTATTTTAGGTCGCATTATCTGGCTTTTCTCAAGCTGGTGTCCTGGGACCCATGTTGCCCCTGAGATATGACTGTCCTTTCCATGGGAGGATCCACACTGTCCAGGACACTATCTTAGAATGTTCTGGGCTAGCTTTGGCTTAGATTGGCTGGGGGATGTAAGGGAGGAACAGGCACAACCACCAGGCAAGCAAGAAAATCAAACCCGATATAAAACCTGCATCATTAATCACAAAGGCTGAAAACCAGCCCAGTGCAAGGAGAACCTGCTGCAGCAGTGCTATACTGGGGGCAGACATGGCCAAACTGCCCCTCACTTCCTGCTGAGGTTCTCCCAAAGCCCAGTGCATGACACACAGGTCTCTCTGAACTTCTTCCCCCAAGTGAATTTCAGCCCCTGGTCACATCCCAGACTTTAGACTATGAAAACACAGCCAGATCCGACTCCTGTTTCTTGTAGGCTGCGTGGGTCATGGGGAGCTTTCAAACAGTCTGATGCATCTCCAGAGAAGACGGACAACAAATGGGATCCAGATGTGTCCTCCAGCACAAGGCTTTCCTTTTGGTAGGAATTTCCTCAGATCTTTCCCCAGATTTTGCTGTCAGGTTTTCTCTCATATCATGTACAGCTGTCTGGCTTCCCTCCAGCTCCCAGTCATCAGCACTGGCTTTCCTGGGGGAGAAGGCGTGGTCAAAATTTTGCCTGCTCCTTTCCACTGCCACGGTCTGCTGCCTGTCCTTTCCTTACACCCAAAGAGTGAAGCATCCTGACCTGTCTTGAACACCCCACCCCACTTCCGAAAGCCAACCATATCCTGCGCTGCATCCACAGCTGCGTGGCCAGCAGGCCCAGGGAGGTGATCTGCCCCTCTGCTCTGCTCTGCTCTGCTCTGCTCTGGTGACACCCCACCCACAGCATCCAGCTCTGGGGTCTCCAGGACAGGAAGGACATCAACCTGTTGGAGTGAGGCCAGGAGATGCCACGAAAACAATCAGAGGGCTCAAACACCTCTCCAGGCTGAGAGAGTTGGGGAAGAGAAGGTTCCACGAAGACCTTATTGCAACCTCTAGTACCTAAAGGGTAGTGGAAGATGAGGACAAACTTTTTAGTAGGGGCTTGTTGCAATGGAACAAGGGGCATTGGTTTTAAACTGAAAGAGGATCAATTCAACTATAAAGAAGAAAGTTTTTGCAAAAAGGGTGTTGAGACACACTGCCACAGGTTGCTCAGACAGCTGTAGGTGCCCTATCCCTGGAAACATTCAAGGCCAGGGTGAACAGCAACAGCTTTTCTGAGCAACCTGATCTGGTTGAAGGTGACCCTGGTCATGGCTTCTGATGGTCCCTTTCATCCCAAAACTACTCTGGTTCTGATTCTTCCTTGGGAGTCCACAACACACAGCCTGCATTTTGTGAAGAAAATAGGGCGCTGAGTCCTGCTGTATTGACCTGAAATTAAGCTTAAAGTTCACAGAGAGCAGACAGTGGAACCAAGAACTGAGCCTGGGCTCCTTTGAGCCTCCCTGCACCAGAAATGATGATGAAACATTTATTGATTGCAATGAAGCATTGCTGCACTGAGAGAGCTGAGGCAAGAGGCCATATGGCTCAGTGTTTCAAATCCTTTGCCTCAATATTTTTCCAGCTACTAAAATGCATGCATTTTTTCTTGCAGGCAGACATTTGGCAGTAGTTAAGTGAACTCTAAGGGCTGTTATAACTTAGACCCATCTTTGGGAGCCCAGTGATGCATGAAAAAAAACTCTGTCTTTACAAACTCCTAAAAGCATATATGACTACTGCACTCTGCTTTTCCATTGAGACTTACAGACAACTTCCAGCAAGATCACGGGTTAGGTTGTGGGCAGCCTAACATCAGTGCTGTGTCATCTTGTCTGTTTATTTGGTGAATTCTGATTTTCATAATTAATGTAGTAGAGAAATTCAAAGGAGGATTCACTTGGGGGAAAGAAATATGTCTGGGACTCCGAGGTTGAGGAATTTAAAACAAACTCTCTTTCAATAAAAGCAACCCATTAAGAGCCTCTTGATTATCTATTTGAATATTTCAATTTAAAATGCTAGTTTAAAAAAAGTAAATAAAATATGCTTCAGTTCTGCAAATTAAATTTATCCTCAGTTAAAGTCCATGGAGAGATACCCCCAGGGTGAATTTTCCCTACGTCTCATTTCTGCCCTGGGGTGTTTTCATAGCAGTCTGAGTCATCCAAAGCTCCCAAGCTGAATTAATTTCTGAATCTCATAGTTGATATCCCACAGACAAAGCCACATCTGTGATTCAGAAAAGCGCTGATTAATAGGGAGCAGGAGGAAGTCAGGCACTGGTTTTGCCCCTGCCCATTTCCCCAGCCTGCTGCGCCCAGCCTGGCTTTCTGCAGGTCCCACACAACACTGGGGGACTGCAGAGACTGCAGATGGGGTGGGGAAGCCACGCACACTGGGAGGAGGGTCCAGGACAACAGCTGGGCAGCAGCTGCACTTGGAGCACATCTCCAGAGGCAGCAGCCAGGAGTGCTGCAGCAGTGCCCCTGTGAGCCTGGCCAGCGCTGCTTGGCTCATGCTGCAGATTGTCAGCAGCTTCATCCTTTCCTGGAGCTCAGCTCCAGCCTCTCCAGCCTGCCCTGGCCCTGCGCAGAAGGTTCTCCCACAGCTTGTTGCTCCTGTCTGCTGGAGCAGCACTGGGCTGGGTTGGGAGGAGGAGGAGACCCTTCCTCACAGAGCAGGTGGGGCACTCACACCAGAGCCTCATAAGGTGACAAGTGACCGTCCATAGGCACCGAGCTCTGCCACAGGATTTCTCCATCCTCTGCATGTTGATGAGGTGCTGAGGAGCTGCACACACCATCAGTGATGACTCAGGCATCTGGAATTTTCAGCATTTTTGACTCCTCTCTTTTTCCTGTGAACATTCAGCCGGTTTTGGGCACCAGGCAGAGGCACTGCCCCCAGACGTGGAACAGAAATACTGATGGAGATACGTCAGAGGTCAGAGTCCTCCATGAGCTCTGCACTCCCAGATCCTCCTATACCTTCAGCTGGGCTTGTTTCAAATGCGAAAGGTGCAAACCCAGCTGTGGCAGGGCTCTGCAGCCACCGAGAGGGTCCATGGCCGGGCCCTCAGGCGGGGTGGTTCTCCTGCTGCAGTTTGGTAGATGGGCAGATGGTGCCATCAGGATGATTAACAGCACCGAAGCCAGTTTGCCAAGAGCCTATTGATTTTCCAGAAGGGTGACAAATCTTCTCCTTATGTACCAACACTGAGACTGAAGTAATCTGCTTACAGCAGGAGGCAAGTCAGCTTTCAGCGTGATTTAGGGAGGGCTGGGTTCCATCCAGACACACACCAATATGATCTTTCCTGAGTGCTGTTACACATTGCCTTAATACTTAATTAGAGATAAATAACATTTATGTTTAACACTAATTTGTAGCTTAGATAGGACAGCAGACTGAGTGCCAGGACCAGATTCTGCACTGGGTGGATGGTTTCCCAATGAGTCAGAGTGAGTAAGGATTGTCCCTGGGCTCTTTCTTTCCCCAGGGGTCTTGGTGGATGAGCACGTAGGGAAGCCATTGTGGTGCTGGCACTGTATTAATGATTTTTCTTGACAGATTGAGGACCTGGGGAGATCTCTGGTTAACAGAGTTCATTGGACATGATGGTTTTCCATGGTCTTAAAGCAATTGGCTTGTGGCCAGACATAAGCAAGGGATGTCATGGAACACTGTCACCACCAGGAGCACTTCCCTCTCCTCTGGGGTGGTACCGCCCCTCATATTTGGCACTGTGTGAACACACAACAAAAAGATGGTGCTGAGTTTACACTCTTATCTCTTGATCCGTATAGCAATGACTACAAAAGTGTGTCAAAAAGGTCTGATAGGTATTACCACAAGGCTTTTCCATATCTGTCTAATTATAACGGGAATCCAGCTGTCTGGGTTGTAGTGGAAGAAAATACTAAAACCAATTTTGTGGTGTTGGATCCTGCTCATTCCCAACCCCTCAGCCTTCTCTCTGTGGCTCCTGCTTGAGGCTGTAGCATCGCTTTAGTGAGTAGTGAGGAGGGCCACAGTGATGCTCTGACAACCATGGCAGAGGCTGACCAAGTACCTTGGGTCTTGATCTCCAGTTTTTGGGAAAGAAGCAAGTGTGCTCTTTCCAATGAGACTGAGATGAAGAGAAGAAAAAGTCTGAGCTGCCTCCCTCGTATTTTCAGAGCATCATCCTCTGCTGGCAATTTACTACTGATGCAGCATGTACCAGGTTTACAGCAGGTCACTGGAAATGTACCCAGGCCCATTCATCGTTTTTAAAAGCAAAGCAATGTTAAAGTGCAACATTAATTTAAATTTACCTTCCTGCAGAAAACTGGTGGACAGGGAGCCTTCCAAAAGATGCATTTTTATTATCTCTCTCTTCTACCTTTTGCTGTTGATAAATATTTATTTAGGCTTAACGTGCCAAAGGCTTTAAGCACAGCTACATTTCACTTCCCTCCAGGGTAAGTGTTGGCAGGCAGCTATCTGTGATGTGCAGAGCTGGTCACAGACCCAAAAATGCCTTCCCACGGTGGCTGAGGACTGTGACTGAAGCCTGGCCACAGGAACATGTGGGTCAGAGGCAGTGCAGGGGTGGGGATCCCCAAAACCCCAGTGGGGGACATGAGCTGCTGGTGTTGCCCTCTCAGGGCTGTCCTGGGGACCCTCAGCCCAGGGCACACCTGAGCTAAAGGGAAAGGTTCCATGGACTGGGAGGGGTAAGGCGTACAGGACACAGTATGGGGTGCAGGAGGAGCATCTTGGAATTGCATCACACTTACTATGGGATGTTTTGAGGAGGAACAAAGCTTGGGAAAAGGGAGGGATCTTGGTTTAAGTGGGAAAACACAGTGATAGGGGAAAAAGGGGCCAGTGGCATGTCAAGAGTTGTCTGGCTGCTTTGTCTGTCTGGCCATGCCCTGCACCTGGTCAGAAGGGCCTCTCTTCTCACTGAACTGCACTTCAGAGCCTTTCCGTGGGTGAGGACTCTGCTCTGTGAGCACATGTGTGTTGGGGTCTAGGTGAATCACTGGTGAATATCAAGCTGGACTAACTGGTGAGTAGGATAAGAGACTTTAGGAGAAAGATATCAAAGCAACCATAATCCTGGTCTGGATGCTGGAGGCACCAGAGATCTGTGTGTTGGCTACTGGAGAGACCAGAGAGTCCTGGCTGGCTACTGGGGGTATTGTGGAGTCTGGAAGTCAGCTGAGACACCTGACTCTGTATGTCTGTGCAGAAGTCAACTGGAGACGAGAGGATTCAGGGACCAGCTACTGTGTAGACTTGAGTGTCTCAGGATGGCAGCTAGAGGGATCCACATTGTACATATGTCCATATAAATAAATAAAATACAGAAAAAATAGAAATATAAAAATATGAATATGAATATGAATATGAATATGAATATGAATATGAATATGAATATGAATATGAATATGAATATGAATATGAATATAAATATAAATATAAATATAAATAATGGGCTTTCATCATGATCTGCCAGAGAGCAGAATAGGATGAGGCCCTTGGAGCTGGTTGTGTCTGTGTGTGTGTTGAGGGTTTCTGTGGAACTGGTCACACGTGTACCCAGATATGTGTTGAGTGTGTTTGTGCCTGCTGGGAGCACACACTGAGCCCCACTGCCAGCTGGCCCTGGGGGCAGGGACCTGCAGCAGCCTTGTCTCTGCTGGGCCACGGAATTTGTCAGCCTGTGATAGTGACCTGTTCTCTTGGGCCTGCAGTTGGGATGGAGCCAAGGATAGCCTCTGCCAAGACCATCCTACTGCCTGAGCAAAAGGATTGAAAGGGAGAAGACATTCCTTTTAATCCCTTCAAGCTTACAAACTCCCTCTCAGTCGAAGCTGGATGATGGCAGACAGCTAAATCCCCCATTCCCAGCACCCAGGCACATCCACCTTGCAATACTGCTTGGCTCAGCCACACCTGAGCTGACAAAGCTGCTCCCAATGGCATCGAACTGCTCAGAAAATGGTCATGGGTGTGATTCATGAACTGGATATTTCTCCACCAATCTGTCCCCTCAACAGGCATAGCCTGAGGGATGTGCTGAGACAAGTCCCCTGCAAAAGCTGTGTCACCCTGGCACAGGAGGTAGCTGGCATAAAGCACGTGTTGGGGAACTGAGCAGATTGAAATGTGAACACATCAGCAGTGCGGCGGTACTTTCAGTGATGGACAAATCCACTAGCAGAGCTGAAGCTTTCAAGGCCTTAGGGACACATAAAATTTAGCTTTGACAAATAAATTGCAGTCCTTCTTCCTTTTCATGTGCTACTCCGAGTTGCTGTGGAGGAATACCATGATCCAGCCCTGTATTTTCAACAAAATGTAATAACAAATTACAGGCTCTTTTATCACTTTGACATTCTGCAAGTGATTGCAGAGGTACAAGATGATTAATTATTTAAAACACATGCAGTACATTTCACAAAATGAATTTGATTAAGTGGCAACACATTATGAAGAAAACTGAGACAAAAGCCTAAGAGAATCTATTTTCATAAAATATAACATACTTCCTGTCTGAAGATAATTTTGAGTAAACAGATGAATTAGTAGGTAGACTGATAGCTTGTCCACTAGGAAGACATATTTACATAAGAAACTAACACAAAATGGAGAATGGTCTTGCTAAGTAAGACATATTACCCTGTCTCCACCCCATTTGCAAAACAGTCAATGAAAAGGAAAGAACACATGGGGCTTTTTTTTAGTTCCAAACTGCTCCTCCTTCCAAAGCCCTGTGCTGGCTGCTGTGCAAGGAGTTTTTTGTTAAAGCATTGTTGATATATCACTTTATAGATGTCTCTCAAGCTTACAGGTTCTTCATACATCTCTGTACAAAACACACTCTAGATTGTCATGGCTCTTGTGGTTTATCATGGTCTGTAGAGCGCTGTGAGGGGAGGTCAGGTCCTTCATCAAATGGGTTCTGGAGGAGGTATTGGAAGACATTAGTGCCCAGGACCTTTTCTGATTTTTTCCCAATGAAGTCAGCTTGTCTACAAACCTTGCCTTGATGACATTCTTAAGCAGACAGGTTACGACAACTCTATTTCATGGAATACATACACTATCTTTGCATTTGAGTGGAAATGGAAAATTACTCTCACACACTACTTTCTTATTGTTATGTACTGACTTTATTTATTTATTCTTCTTTCTACTGAATACATCAATATCATTTATTTGCATATTTGCTTTTCTAAAATCCCAAATTGTACTGTATATCATCATATTCACCTAATATAGTATGAATTCCCCTGCTGTTTCAATTGGACAACCGCGGTGATGGGGAGCAAGTAGTGTATTCTATCTTAGAAATGGCCCTGTTGAATGATATATGAACTTCATTTAATTTCCATCTTCTGTTCCATAGTACTTCTTTCCTTTGTTTTTTATTTTCCTTAATAAATACTCGTGTTTAATATTTAAATACACAAAAATAAAAAAAAAAAAAAAAAGGTCAATAAAACAGTTTCCTCTCCTCTCTCTTCTCCTTTCCCTTCCAACACTGGAAGAATGACTTACATTAGAGGAGAGCACTTTGGCTCAAGCCTAGCCTGGCTATTGACTGCTGGCAATTTGCTTCTGTATGGATTCATCACTATTGATTTTTGTTCCAAGTTTAAGATACGGGCATGTATCACTTTCCAAGTATGAGTCTCCTACAGACTCTCTAGCTCCTCGGAGGCTAATGCCTGAGCTCTCCCATGGCTAATGCCTGAGTTCTTCACGAGTGAGTACAACACCCAACCCAGCTGCCTGCGGGCAGGAGCCCAACATCACCTGGCAGGCATACCTGCTCTGGAGGCTGCAGAGGATCCTGGAGACACATTCCTCAGTGGGAAAGGTGAACTAGCACCCCTTGAGCTCCGTGCTGCTCTGGGGTACTGCTTCCTTCCAGCTACTTTGCAGTGCAGACATGCACAGCCCCTTCTGTACAGACACACAGACGCAGCTCGAGGTGGAATACAGAAGCAACCCCAGAAACAGATGCCTTAGGATAAAACACTGACTGCTGGGATATATCCCCTTCTTTCTGGATCTCAGGACAATGCTAAAATACAGAATAGGAAACTATCTAGTCTCTCTAGGCATTTCTCACGGGAGACAGATGCCCTAAAATATGGATGCCAGCCGAAAGGATTTCTTAGCCACACAGTAACCTGCTTTTGCAAAAGTGCTCTGATACAGAGAGAGAGTGCTGATCTTTTGATAGAAGTGGCAAAAAGTAAATTTGTACAGGTTTAGCAGAAGATGATGAAAAACCTCCCACGAGTTTCTCTTTTCCAGTTGCAGAGGAGCATACAGTGGAAACAGATTGCCAACTTTCCATTTCCCATTAAAAAAACAACAAAAAGGTTAACATTAAGAAACAGAAACTAAGGTCAGTGTGACAACAGTTTAATTCAGAGATATGTATAGTGAATACTGGGAGTGAAACCAGTTCCCCTTATCTTGAACAAAACACCCTTCTGGAGGAAAGTACTTGTTTATTTAGACTGAAAACAGACACCAGCCAATATGATGCCCCTGTCCTACTAAGCATCAGGTGGTGTGAGCTCTGATTCACCCAAGTGGTCTGAACTTTCCAAAGCAGGGGGAGCAGTAAGTGCTTAGAATCTTTGCAAAACTGCCTCTCTCCGTTCAGTGCTCCACATCAGAGGCACCTGAGACACCTGTGTTCTTTAGGTTATCTGCAGACTAATCCTTCCCACCCACACAAGCACATACAGGGTGGAAATAACAATTTAAACATATCTACATAAATACAGCTCTTTGAAAGGCGCTAATGATGCTACTACCTGAATCAGGAGAGTACTTATGCACAGCACACACTCCCAAGTTGCATGGGGACAAGAGTTTTAAAGTTTGGGTACGATATCAGGTTGCATCGAGGGGATTATCATAAACATAGAGGAGAGGAAATTGAGGTTAAGAATGGCACAGGAGACAAGCTGGAAAGAGTATGGAAAACAAGAAAATGAAAGCTCCAAGAAGTAGATGATTCACAGCTACTTTAGGCAGCAGTTTAAGTTTCTCAGTTTGAAAATGGAAATAACACCTACTTATCACCAAGAGATGGGCTGGTAATTCATGTTGAAAGAGATTCTTGGAAGAAAGGTACTTTTGGAAATGTCATCCTTGAAGCATTTGTTGTTATGGCACAGTGTGATTGTGGTCTTCAAAACTGCTACCAAAAATTGTTGTAGAAGGAAAGCAGCAGCCCATCCAATACTGAATACTTGGCCAGCCCAAATATTTCTACCCATCAATAGGTAAATACTGGTGGGAAGAGTGGGTAATAAAAAAATCTTAAGTGCGCATTTTGCTAGGTCTCTCACGTGGAAAAGTTCATTTGTATAGTGTACAGCTCCAGGTGCATGATCAGTTTAAAAATTTGTCTTTATTCTCATTTTGTTTTCCCCTGGGACACTTTAACCAGGCTGCCAGAATGATGGCACCAGCACTGAGGAAGTCAGCAAAGTGACAGACTTCCATATTCTCCTAGTTCGTGACAGTTCCGCACAATTAGCGCCGTACCTTTACTTCAGGATCAGAAGGGGTTTACCTTAACATATTTCTCTGTCCACTTCTGTGTTACAGCATGTGCCTTCAAACCCTGCAGTCACTTTACTTGCCTGCTTCCAGCCTTGTGCCTTTAACCTCAGTCCATAACTCGGTGCTTCTCAGAAGGGAGGGGTGGGGAGTGGCACCCAAAGTCTTTCCATTTTGGTCCATCTCTGTGCCTCTCTGAGATGTTCTGCTTAGGTTGACAGTGTGTCTCAGTCTCTTTCCAGATTGTTAATGACTTGCAAAGTCGACAGCATTGAATTCCCTCTTCTTCATGTCTTCTGCCTGCAAGTGCTGAGGAAAGACAGAAAAATTTAACATGCATTCAGATCATAAGAACAAAGAGATGTAGAAATTGAAGTCTAATCTTTTTCTCTTCTTTTAAGGTAGGAATTCAATCAAGAACTGGACTATCCTACCCCAGATCCAGGCTGGTTTACCCCAGTTTATTCACCTGTGCCTGAAGAAGAGGTGGAGATAGCACTACCTTCATGGTATTCCATGCTATACATTGCATTCCTGTTGCATATGTGGAACCAAGCCTGGGCCAGCTCTACAAATGAATCCCAGAGAAAGTCAGACCTGCTCTGCCAGTCACAAACCCGCTGCTATTAGCACAGCAAACTATTGGATACCTGTGCAGTGACACCCTTCCCTAAGGACACCCTTCAAGGAAGTGTATGGAAGGGAGTGCGCCCTAGGAAAGTTTGTCAGCACAGCTGTTTGCCACTAAGTCTTGCTACCAGGAACCTGGGATTAGATTCACTAAAACACATGTTCTTGTGCTTGTCCCACTAGTGCTGGTTTATATTTCTATCCTAGTCTGTGTGTATCTCCCTTGACCAAAAAACCTCCACGGAGAATGGTAGCTTGGTCATTTCCATTTCTCAAGACTGGTACTCATCTCAAACCTAGAATTGTTCTCTTCAGCCTGTATTGGAGGTGGAGAAGGAAATAGACCCAACTTTTCAAGTGTGATGCTTTGCAGATAAGGGATGTTTTCCTCCTATAACATAAAAGCAGCCTTTATAGCCCAAACAACAACAACAAAGGTATCTGCTTACCTTTCCACTTGATGAAATCCAACAACAATATGAAGTGGAACAAAATAATGTTCACTTCTCACAAAATTTGGCAGTGTCTGCAGTGTCTCTTTCTTGTCCTTTCCTCACATAATGCACATTGGTTAATGATCTCCAGGCCTCTAACATCACCTTCTTTTGTCTTGGCAGAACAGCCCAGGTAAGCATATGCCCCAATGCTGGCACCTTAAGCTTTTCTTTCTGTAGTGTAAATTGTTTCGTTGCCGGGAGTAGTTTCTTCTCAATACCTTAGTTCTATCTTGGCAGCCACTGGAATGGTAGGTAGTGTGGGGCAGAACACTTTGATTTCTGGAACCCAAAAATCAAGGATGTTTTGCTGTAAGCTAGTCCTGCCCATGAAGAAGCACATTAAAATAATATCAGTATATGTCTACATCCTTGTGGAACACTGCATGATCTCGGTAACTGGCCTCGTTCCTCCCTGACACATCCAAGAGAATGAGTTTCATCTCTTTCCCATCTTCCTCTGTGTCAGTAGTGTCAGCATTGCCTCACAGGATTTGGGAGGGTGTTCATGACACAGAGCAAAGATGAAGCTTATTTTACCACAGGGGTGATCTCCAACAACAGTTAACTTTCTCCTAAAAGCAGCCATTCCTTGAAAGTCAAGATAAATTACAAAATTACATATTCCCTGGAGAGGATTTTTTCTTTAAGATTTTATGAAGGGTAGGAGGAGAGAAATTCCATTAGTTTGCAATTTCCCTTATCTCCTTTTTTCTCTCCATACTCCTGTCTTCCCTTTCTTCCTTATTTTTACCCTGTTTTAATTTCTCTGGTATCAGAATCTTCTGAAATTTTCACTTCCTTGCTCTTCCCAATATTATAAATCAAAAAATCAAGGTATAAGCCAAATCTGGATGTAACCAAGACTCCTTCAGTGCCCTATATTTCTGTTTTATCATCTCAGATATTGTTTATGGTCAGTGCTCAGTCCATAACAGATTAAATTTTTTAGATTGAATTACTTAATTTTGTGAGTGAGATGGAATGTAAAACACTGTAGTGAACAATTTTCCAAATGGTTTTTACTGACATTTTTCCTGCCATGATCTGTTAGTGGAATTCTACAAAGGCAATAGCTCTTCTGTGTGCACCCATGATGCTTTTACTCATAGATCAGTTATCATGTGGGAATTAGGAAAGTGTTCTCAGCCTCCACAGAGTCATGGTTAATGAAATAGGAGTTTGTTAGACTTACAGGATCGTAATTTCCTCCGTCAACCACCTTCTCTTAGATCAGTTTCTTCTAATATTGTTTCTGCCTCAGCTTCCTCAGGTCACAGGTTCCCCTACAGAGAGAAATGACCACCACACTTCAAAGACCATCATGAAAACACAATAATTAAAGGAATAGGTTAATGTATCTTAATATAGCCAAGCAATCTACGTGGAGAACCATGTGACAACATTGTTTTTTAAAGGAATCTACTGGCAATAAAGTGGAAATTACACAAATCATTAACAAATCACAACATGTTTACTGCAGAAGTTTCTTTGTTCTTGTTGCAAAAGACTCATCCTGTGTGAGCACTTCAGAACTGAGTGTGCCAAACTCCTTGGTGGAACGTGGGCTGACAGTCCTGGAGTGTGAAACAGGAGTAGATCTGCCAGAGAGACCCTCAAAACATCACTTTCCGGATCTGCTGAGGCATCACAAGTAAATGAATTGCAGAATCGAGGAATGGATGAGATGAGAGGGATTATCTACTCCACCCTGCCCTGCTCAGAGCAGGATCAACTGCAGCAGGTTGCTCAGGACTGTGCCCAGTTTGAATATGAACAAGGATGGAGACCCCACAGCCTCTGTGGGCAGCCTTTTCTGGTGTCTGACCATCATCAAAGTAGGGGAATGAAGTACATCCACTGGAGAGTCTAAAGGGAAAAAACTTCCCTCTGTTAGGGATATTATCTTGAACTCCAGATACAGAGACTGAATTCCCTGCTATCTTGTCAGCATTGGACAAGCAATTTTTACTCTGTCTCAGTTGTCCTGGTAGACAAAAACTGCAAGGTGTCTGCAATCACTAAAAACTGAGAACAGAGGGAACCAGAAGTGGATTAATTTGGTCTCTCTGCAGGCAGAACTGTTTCCAAAGGCATTATTGGTGATGTAGATATGTAACACAATTAGTATCTGTAATTGTTATGTGGTCAGCCCATCTATTTCCTACAGCTACAGAAGGGTTCTTCAACTGAGATGAGGGGTTGTAGGTCTAAGAATTCTAGCCTTAGGATGAGGAACTTGTTTTTATTTAATTTGAACTCAGCTGGAGACAAAAGGCCACTTTAATTTAGTGTAGTGGTATCATTTTACTCTGCCAGACCATATTTCCTGAGTCCTATTAAAGTATGAATTTTATTGTCTTGCTATAAGAACTTGAAAAAATTAAAACCAACAGCTTCTTACTGACCTCTCTATTCCCTGGAAGAGCAATGCCAGTGGAACCCAAACAGCTTTTTAGTCATGAAGACATTTCTTTTTTTGGGATGATGTGCTTTCATGTGCACTGTACTTAGCATAAACCTCTGTTTGAAAGTACACAGGTCTTTGCACCTTCTGCTGCACTCTGCCATTCCAGTTTCTAGGTAATCAGTCTGGCTTCTCTGCTGAGAGCACTGATCCCAATGGGCTCTGAGAGTTAAATTCTGCTTTTCTCCAGGTACGCTGGAAAGCAATGGGCCTGCTGTGACACACAGAAAGTGATCTGGTTCCTAAATGTGCCAGAAACTCTTAGTAGCTTAGAGAGACAGACACTCACCATTTCTGCCTGTCCTCCCACATCTACTCACAGCTTTTCCACACTAGCCTGTGAACTGCTCTTATTTAGCTGCCTCTTGCCTTTGTCCCTTTGCTGAGAATTTTTGCCTGCATGAGGACTGCAGGATGCCTGATGCCAGCAGTACAAGTCAGTGTGCAGGACTCAGTGTGCTGTTAGAGCACACATGGCTCCCTCAGCATGCTGTGCCATGGCAGGCACTGTACTTACTTGCCCACTTATTGACAAAAAGGAGAAAGATTGCCTTCCCCACTGAGCATTCATGCTTTTGGTACAGATTTATGCTTCAATACAAATCATCTGAGTTACAGGCATGCCCTTGTAGAAAATCTGTTTAGCAAGAAGAGCAGGGGGGGAATATAATCTGGAAACAATCTCTAGTAATTGACAGGAATTGTTTTCTCAGCAACAAAAAATGCCACTTGGATTAAATTAAAAAAAAAAAACAAAAAACCAAACCAAAACAAAATCTGAGTTTTAATATCAAAACCAACAGCACAAGCAGTGAAAGCAAACAAGTGGTGTCTTCTTTCTCCTACTTCATGCTTTCTTCATCAATCATACAGATCTATGTGGTGCAGCATAACTAATGCTCTGGTTAGAGAGTGCATATTTAGGGATAACTAGAAGTGAAGATTCAGCCTGCTTAAAGAAACACAGTTTAGCATATCATGCAGATTCATGCAGAAAATATAAAAACTGCAACATAAAGTTCAAATTCAGCCCTAAAATACATGAGCTGGATGCATTCTCTAAGTACAAATGCGGGATGACCACAGGGACTTAAATGTTCCCCATAGAGGCTGTTGCTGTAGTGTACCCCAGAACAGTGAAATGAGGGTGAGTTGGTCACAGGGCTGAGTCTCACGATATAAAGCCTCTGGAAAAAAAAACTTATAAAGCATTTGAAACCCTTGGTCTAGGAATTACATGGGCTTTGCTGAAGTCTGTCTTGCAAGGTGAGAGATGAAAGAAACATCAGACTCTGCTTTCAGCATGACTGTGTGGAAGACTAGAGATGTGAGACTTCACTAGAAAATGAGGCGGTTATGGCTCAGACCAAAACTGCGTGCTGGAAATACATATGTACTGCTCAATTACACGAAAAGTTCATGCTATGGGTTTGACTTGGGTTAGCTGGACATTTGTGGAGTAATTCCTTAGCACAATTTGGAAGCTGGGACCAGCAGACAGTTTGGGTGAGGTCACCCTGCTTTGAAGCCTTCGGAGAGTTATGTATGTGGGACACTCGAGGCACACAGGTAATCGCCAGCAGCACTCTGGGCGAACACAGAGCCGTGTGCTTTGAAATGAATGAGCTGCTTATTTACCTGCCTTCCACGGCTCAGCACAAATGAGCTGATCAACGCAATTGCTCACTTGGATGATTCCTTTTCCTATTTAACGAAACGTTTTGCTCCTGAAAAGACAAAACCAAACATCCAGGTATGATTCAAAAGTCAAATTCAAACGGAATCAGAAGCATATTTAAGCAGCACCTCTCACGAGGGATGAAGCACTTGCAGCTTCTCCTGCTGCCGCCCCAGAGGTGTGTTTTTCCAGCTGTGGAGCCGCAGGAACAGGACCAGAGATGTGCAGGGCTCAGAGCCGCCGCGAGAGAGCGCCGAGCCCCCGCCGTGAGTGCCGCGCGGCCGAGTTCATGGGGATTTACATCATACTGTAAAAATATACGGCAAATTCACTCTGTCTGCCTCTCTGAATGGCCTGACGTGCTTGGGATAGTAGAGAAAATAGCTACAAGCTGCCAGGGCTCCATCGCCAGGAGGACATGGCAACACGGGGATGATTTCCACGCAGTTTTGTGAAGAATTTAAGCCTGTGAGCAGAGACAACAAATTTAAACGGAGGATGAAAACCAGAAATTTGGCCCGTTCGAAGGCCACGGGTACTGATGAACGCCGATGTCTATGTCTACACTTTATTGCCGAGTTCTTTCAAAAATCAGTTTGAATTTCTTATGTTCACTTCACGTCAAATACGTAGTACAGCCCCCTGCAAGATCAAGGTACAAATCCATCCATCGCTATCCAGGGACAGGCTCTTTTGACAGGGAGAAATGGATATTGCAAAAACCTCACAGAAAATCAGTTTTATTTCAATGTCTAGGATTAAGTGAGCCTTTTGTCCTATTGACACACACCCCTCTGTAACAGTCTGCTGAGAGTAACTTGTCAGGCAATTTGATGTACTTAGTGACACATTCACTCTCCAAGTGGATATTTTAAAATATAATTTCTAATAACAACCGTATTATACAAACCGCTCATTTTTGTTCTATTCACTAATGCCAGAGCCGGCTAGGAAAACGGGACACTTTAGATCCAGCCCCGAGAGGCAGTAGCCACAGGACATCGTCTGTGTGGAAAAGCTCGCAGGGAAGAAGCTTGGGACAGCACCCGGCTGAGCAGCGATAGCCGCAACAGGGACCCAGCGCATCGCTGCCGGCGGTGTCCGTGTGACCCCGCAAGGTGCGGCCCCCCAGAGCCCCAAGGCCAGCCCA